>OX940802.1:5176194-5362792 GCA_954870605.1 Acer campestre
CCGCCACCCGCAGCCACTTTGCCAGCCACTTTTCTCATGTCAACTGGGTAGTGATGTTCGTTGCCAAACAGGTCGCTGCCACTCACAGCCACTTTGCCAGCGACCTCCTCAACATCAAAAGGGCAGAGATGTTGGCTGTCATGCTGGTCGCCGCCACTCACAGCCACCTTGCCAGCGACCTTCCTTTCCAACTCAGCAAGTGACGGGTTTCAGACCCAAATTTTGGCACCTACTATAAATATCCCATTTTCTTTTTTATTTCAGACACACCCTTTCATACTTGCATCATTATAACCCTAGATCCAAGCATCATTTCTCCCAAAATCCTTTCATCTTCCATCATCTTCTCTCATCCAAAAATCAACCAAGATTCCACCTTTTTACATTTTCCCACCATATCCTTCACATATTCCTTTCACCTAACCATTTCTCATCCATCTTTGGGAAATTTTGCAAGCAAGAAGAAGAGGAGTCTCAAGAGGGAGCTTTCAAGACACATGTGTTTTCTCTACTCTCTTGTTTTCTTCTTTCTTTTTCCTTTGATATGTAACTAATTTCTTAGCTAGGGGATTGATGTAACCACATTGGACTACTCTATATAATTAATTAGTCTATTCTCTAATTCAATTCGATTTTAGTCTCAATTATTGAATCAATTGCTCTAATTTCTCTTCTCATGTTTTATTGTGACCACAAGGGATATGGGTTTGATAATTGGTTTATTTAATGTGTTGAGAGTAGATGTGGGTGACCATCCCATCTAATTCTCTCACAAACTTAGTAATTGGGAGTGTTGGTTTATGCATGACCATGCTAGACCAACTTGGCTAGAGTTTTAAGGATAAATGAAGGGATTGACCATTGCCTATGACATGACCATGTGTGGGTAATGGAAAAACCTAGAGCTTAATGGATTTATCTTGAAACAACCCTAAAATTGGATTGAAGTGCCTAATGAGACTAAGTGAGAACATTGAGTAGTCTAAGAGGTTGCATTGATTCCCTAGTGCTTTCTCCATATCATTCTCTTTTTGTGTGTTTATTGTTATGTTTAGCTTAGTTTTTAGTTGCAAGATTACATTTTTATTGCTCAAGTTTGCATCTTTAGTTTCAAGTTTGCATTTTTATTCATCAAGGTTGCATTTTTATTTTAAAAGTTTACATCTTTAACCATTTTCAAGACACCAAATCATTTTCCAAACTTCAAAGCGTTATGCAATTTAATTTTTATGCACTTAGAGTAGATTTTTCCTATGTTAATTAGTTTTCAACCTATTGAATCACCGATCGCAGTGAACAAACTTTGATTTAAATTGAAAGTGAACATCTTTACTACATCATATTTTATAACTTGTTTTGACCTTATTTTTTTTTTTAATTAATTTTGTTAATGTATTTATTTAGGATATACATTTACAAGGTAAGCCTTGCTATGTCTTACTGACTAGGTGAATATTTATTTTTAATTAATACAATTTGCTGGTATTGTTAATGATCAGTAAATTAAAAAAATTTATAAAAAAAAAAAAAAAAAGTTTTAGCTCACCCTAATGTTTAATCTTGGTTACGCCCCTTATTTATTGTCTGACATGACCACTTTTCCATTAATCATGATCATTTTATTTTATCTTGTTATATCATAAGAAAATTCACTAGACGAAAAAAACAAAGGTTATTAATTTTATTTTATTTTTAAATTAAAACAGAAAATAACAATATTTCAATCGGCCGAACTTTCTAGGCTTACATCCCAGGCAAATAATACAATGTGGACTTGTTGGTGAAGTTGTTTTTTCTCTCATACATGACACAATTGGTCATATTCATATACGCAAACTTACATTTATACGAAAGAAAGGAAGATATTCCTATCAAACAAAAAATTAATGTTTTTTGCATAGATGTATTAACCCTCGTGTTCCAATAACTAAAATTTGGCAAATTAATAAAATGATTGGAATTGGATTAAGGTTCGACACCTAATTATAAACAATCATATATACGATCGAGTTTCAATATTGAAACAATTTAAGAAATTTACCATAATTTTTAAAAGATGAGCTAACATGATGTGACTTGTGAGTTTGATAGATCGATAAAACTTAATTTTACAAAACACAAAGTTAATCGTATACATAATTTAATAAAACCAAAGTTACCAAAACATAGCAACATACTTCTAGGATATTTCTTACTTTTCTTTGTTGACAACATTCAGTTTCAGGTAATCAACAAATCTATCGAAGTAATGTTGATGCAGCTTCCTATCCTTGAAAATCACAGCGGCATCTCTAGCTCGGACTCTCAGCTTCTCACCTTCCTCAGACACCATGGCTACTCTCAAAGCCTTAGCTATGTCATCCCTGGTAAAAGAGCCATCTTCTCTTCTTTCAACTTCCACAGCCAAACCCTTTTCAACTAGAATCCTAGCATTCAAGGGTTGATCAATAATGAATGGTAACACAACAAGACAATGCCCAAACTGTAAAGTCTCAATCACAGATCCCCAACCAGAGTGAAACAATGATCCTCCAATAGATGGATGTCCCAGAATTTCTAATTGTGGAGCCCATCCAATACTCACAACCCCTCTTCCATGAGTCCTCTGGCCAAAACCAGAAGGCAGAGCATCCACATCATCATCAGCCCAATTAGGTTTTCTAAGTGCCCACAAGAATGTCAATCCTGATAATTCAAGCCCATATGCCATCTCATAAACTTGATCTTTAGTCAGTTTACATTCACTTCCAAACCCAACAAACACAACCGATCTTGGATTTTGCTCATCAAGCCATTGAAATATCTTGATCCATGACTTGTCAGTAATTTGATCTCTTCCTTTGTGGTTTTCTGGTGGGAGCAAACCTACAGGAATCACAGGTTTTCCAAATATTTTTTCAAGTAAATTCAAGTACTCACCTTCATATTCAGGACAACTACGTACAGCCATAGCTTGGCTTCCATGGATAGCACACGCAGCTCTGTCAACATCTACCATCCCAGAAGCATTTATTTCATAGAATCCAGCGTACACGTTCTTCGCTTCAAAACTCCGAAAAGCCAACGAAGATTGAAAATCAACCCACTCCGGCACTGAAGTCAGACTCTCAGGTGACAACCTCAGTTTCTCTTTGTCATAACCAACCAAAAGCTCTGGCCCAAAAAAAGCATATGTAGTAGCAGAAAATACAGAGAAATGAACGACAGAGACACTATGTTGTTGTGCAATATTTCCAACCCAAGTACTAATCATATCGGTGACGATCCAATCTGGAGATTGACTAGCAACAAATTGCTCAAAAGGGTTTTTCAAGAGATCATATGCAATCTTTAGGTACTGAATCTTGTCGAACGGAATATCCACAGTGGCCTCGGCACCGTCCGGCAAGAATTGATCATCTAAAGTTGGTAATTGAAGCTCAACAAAGTTGATGAGAGTTGATAAATCTGGAGGAGGTTTAGGGAGTCTTTGGATGTTTTTTGTTGTTGAAACAAAGGAGACTTTAAAACCAGATTTGGCTAAAGCTATGGAGAGTTGAAAGAATGGCATCATGTGACCAAAAGCTGACCATGGAAGCATCACTACATGCATTACTTGTTTTTCCATTTTCGATTAATATCAGAGAGAAAAGCTTAGCAAACCATATAATATATGTATCAGATTTGCCAAGCATTTATATATATATATATGGATAATTGAATTAATATCAACAGTTTATCCAAAAATAAAAAATAAATAAACAACTGTTATAAATGATGTGGATCCCACCACCTATCTTTGTATAAATACAAAACTTCCCACCGCCTCACTTAATTAAGCTTTCTTAATGTTTAAAAAAGTGATGTCAATGATGATGGTACGTAATAGGCAAGTGGCGAGTGGGTGTTATGTAAGCTATGCCTATATATGTGTTCTCCTTTCATTTGTAAGTGGTTGATCAGCTGATATCAATAAAAATAGAAAAGCTCTCTCTCTCTCTCTCTCTCTCTCTCTCTCTCTCTCTCTCTCGTTCTCTCCTCTCCTCTCCTCTAATGTCTCTCATGTTTATTATTTATTATTTATCTCATCTTTTATTCAATAATTTACAACAACAACAACCTTTCAACGGTTTATTCAAAATAAATAAATAATCAACAACCTTTCAACGGATATTTCTTAAATATTTTGTTACATTTATTTTGTTTTTGTTTTTTTATTTGATATTCATTTTGGCCATTGTTGACGGCGATTTTTGGATTGACTCGGTCAACAATAATATATTAATCAAAACGAATAAATAAAGAAAATAAATCAATGCATGCAAGACAGATTTTTACGTGGAAAACCCTTGAATGGGAAAAAACCACGGTGCCCCTTGAGAGCGAGAGAAATCACTATGAATCGCTTATGATTTACACACTCAAATCTCTCGTACAATAGCCTGATTATTCTCTCTCTGATCTCGAACCCCTTTTCATGGGATTTAGGGCTCTATTTATATTAGTTTTTCTAGGGTTTCCCGTGCCTATGCCGTGTTGATAGGGGAGTTCCTATTTTGCGTTGCGTAAGGAGTCTAGGGTTTGTAAACAACTTTTAGGGTTTGTTTCCTGTTTGGACTCTTCTTTGTTTGAAGGAGATTGGATCCTATTCGGAATAGGATTTGATCTTTGAGCTTTGTATCCGATCGAATCCTCGCTTGACGTGGAAAATATACTTGGAATTGGATTACTCTTCTGACTGTATGTTTCTTGGCGAACACCTTGGATCAGCGAGCGCGTTTTGCCTTTCTGCTGGTCAACCAGTTGTGGCGAGCACACTTCTTCTTTGAATCGGCGAGCGTGCCAGCTGGTACGTCTTTGACTGATCTCCTTTTGTTGTCGGGTCAACGGGTGACGTGTTTATTTACCTGTCCCGTCTTTATTGCCTCTTTTGCTGACGTGTCCTATTGATAAATTTACACATACAACAATACCCCCATAAACACTTCGAGCTGATCCAATGTAGGTTGGTTTCTTTGGTTCTGCGAGCAGTGTTTATATGATTTACTTATGTTTTTCTGACTTTCCTCTTTTTCTGAAATTTTTGCAGATGTTTTTCCCCCTCTTTTTTCGTTGTTGCCACGTGTTACTTTTGTTATTAAGTCTTCCGCAGCAAGCTTTCATTTTCAGCCACAGAATTTCAAACGATGGGTGTTGATGTGACGCGCTGCAACTGATGTCACGCCTGCAATGATTTCGCGTCTGTTGTGAACTCCCATGATGCCACGTGTCCTTCATTTGATGGACACTTTTCATCACTACCTTTACTCACAGGCGACGGTACTTTATGATGGCCGTTTTTAATTATTGTTTTTTCTTGAATTTCGAATTTCCCCCTTTTAAAAGACGAGACTGTTCCACTTCGTTTCACTTCTTCTGATCTTGTTTTTTCTGCAAAGAGTATCCTCTGAAAACACAAATCCTCTAAGCTTCTGCAACTAAGTGTTGGATTTCCGCCGATTCTCTTGACGTGCGATTCTGCTTCATACTCTCTTTTCTTCCTTTTTCAAGAGCATTTCTAGTGAGTTTCATGGATCATTCTCAACGCGCTTTTTTATTTAATCAAATGATGCAAGCTCTTGAGCTTGACAATAAGGAGGTTGCAGACAAGATTGAATTATATTTATGAAATTTTGACCCAACTCTTCCTGTGCCAATTTCCCTTTTCATCCCTTCTGATTCTGACACCAACACTTCTTATTTCACGTTTCCTTCAACCGTTGACAATGAATTTCCAGATATGGCTAAGACTTCAAGGGCTGCTGGTAGTGGTCGACGAGGGCCTAGAACCCCTAGGGATTCTCTCCTAAGTGCTCAGACGGTGATTGAGTCAGATGTTGAAGATCACCGGCGAAACAATTTGTGCTTTGCAGCCGATCGCCCGAGCTCATTCGACACTGAAGTAAATGTGGTCGGCGAGCAGGAAATTACTAAATACAAGAAGAAGTATGAAATTTCAGATACAGTTGTCCTCATACCTTCTGGCGAGCGGGCAGCGTGGAATCCGCCGAGCAACGCCGTCGCCATCTATGGGTCGATGCTGGGTTGTGGGGTGACTCTCCCACTCCAGCCGTTTATAGCCATATTCTTGGCTGATGCAATGCTCGCTCCTGCCCAGCTTTCACCGAACAGCTATAGGATTCTGATGGCCTTGTGCGTGATATGGAAGTCAATGGGTCATCGGTCACCAACGCCTCACGAAATTCGCCACTTCTATGTCTTGCGGCAGTCCAGTCATAGAGGTACTTATTACCTTCAATCAACCCCTGTAGAAAGCTGGATCCCTGAGGGTGTATCCAACCCGGGACAAGTGGAAGTCTCGAGCAATAAGAAGAAGAAGATGGGTTTTGTCTGGGGTTTCCTTACCTCGAACAAGAGGTGGAAGAACATTTGGTTTTTTGTCGATGGCGAGTGGGGAAGGGACTCTGCCGACCCTCGCCGAAACCTTCGGGCAAGTAAAGTTCTGAGACATTTTATGTCTCCTAAGGCCTAATCGAAGGCTCTCCCCGCCTTGACCCCGCACGAGGTAAAGAACGTGACGGAGGCTACGGTACTTAGTCTGGCCAAGAGAGGTCAAGAGTATCTTCTTGATGAAGCCAGGATGGTCACTTGTGGCGTTTTTCCTTGCCTGTCTGCTAGGCGACGCCACTGTAAGTTCTTTTAGACTTTAGAACTTAGAACTTGTCTTTATTGGTTTTGCTTTAAGTGACACTTTTTTTTTTTTTTTTAGTGAGCGAGTTCGATGTCGTCTGCGACGAACAAGCTCGAGCGGTGAAGAACTCTGAAGCCGCCAGTCAAAGCCATGTCGCAGGCTTGTCTAAAGAAGGAGTTGCGCCACCAGAGGGCGACGATTCCCCAGATGAAGGCAAAGCAGGAGTTCCTGCTGTTACGGAGGTGGTCGTTCAGCCTCATGGGGGTGGAGTTGGCACCTCATCTCATGTCCCTAGCCGCAAAGGGAAAGAAAAGGTTGGGGTTCCTGCGGCGAATACAGAGGTTCCTATTTTTGATGCAAGCATCCCAGAGCCTCCTGAAGACCCTTCTAGCGACCTTAACCCCAGAAATGGTCGAGGGAAACGCCCTGCTGAGACAACCCCTGAATGCGCCACTCGTCCTTTGAAAAGGGCTTCTAGGGTGGTTCAATATGTGGTCTCATCCGATGAGGAGGGGAATGGCAAGCCTGTTTGCCCCGAGGCTGCTAATGCCGGCGAACTTGGTACTGCGGTCCCTCAGGATACGGATCCAGCCCCTCGATCGGAGGAAGGTGGTGGTGCAGAAACTACTCCCCCTTCGGCTGCACAAGTCCCTACCTCGGACAATATTGGGCCCTCAGTACCCCCAGCGAATATTAGAGCGCGGGATACTGCTGTACAAGAGGATACCCACAGGCCTTCATCTCCTATCACTGCGGGAGGTCGGGGCGCCGCTACTCCGGTTGATATCCCTGGTCCGTCATCGGCCCCTGCTACGGATTTAGGGGGTTCTCATGAAGGACCGTCTGTTGATCCAGCTGGCCAAGGCGAAGGATTAGGAGTTGTTTCGTTGTCTGATTTTTCTCCCGCCGAGCTCCTCAACCATTTTATAAGCAATGATATCAATTTCGGCGAGGGTTGGGAGAAAATGAAAGGAAAATCATGCAACAGTAAGATGGAGTTCTTCTTCAACTGCCATTCTTTGGTAATTTCATTGGCCTTGTTTCTTCTTTTTATTATTCTTTACTTCACCACCCCCCCTCCTTTTCTTTTTTTAAACTTGTTTGGCTCGCAGATGATGTCAGAGATGGCGAGTAACTATCGGCGAGCGAATGCGGCGTTGAGCGACAACAAGTGCTTACAGAAGATAATCTCTCGCTCGACGGCTGAAAAACTGTTGGCTGAAGAATCACATGCCCAACACATTGCTTGAATGCAGGAGTCCGCTGATGGTTCTTTGGCTGCTCAGCTTGCTGCTGAAGAAAAGCTTCTCGCCGCTGAAGAACAAGTCAAGTTGCTAAAAGAGCAGCTCATCGATAGTCAGGACGCTTTGGTCGCTCGCATGGAAGGAGAGAGGTTGGCGAATGAGGCCAAGGAGAGGGCTGAACGTGAGTCTGAAGATTTATGGCATCAACAAGCTACTCAAGATCTCCTTGTGAATGATTTGAAGGCTGTCTTGGAAGTTGAAGTCGTTGACCGTTTTAAGAGGTCTCCTGCATATCACGCGCTCCTCCTCCACGAGTTTGAACGGGGCATGGGGCAAGCGAAGAAGTTTTTCGCCCTGAAAGACCACTCCAATGAGAAAGCCCTAAGGCGTTATGACAGAAGCCTTCAGTGGCACATGGATGGCGTAGTATGCTCGATAAAGGGCCAGCTGAAGCTGTGGAAGGCCCATTGCCGTTACACTCAAGCAGAGTCTGTTCCTATGCACCTTGAGATTCCCACCAAATGTGCTTGTAGCACTTACTATTCTAGGCAAAAGGGGAGTTTCACTGGGTCTGGTGTTGAGCCTGACTTGGGTCATGTGGCTGGTCGAGATTACACACCTTTTATGCCTGAAGGGGATGAAGAGGTTGTTTGGCCGTCAGAGGAAGAGGTGAGCGAGGAAGAGGAGGATGATGATGGGGGCTTTCCGCCAGCGAGCGCTTGATTTCTTGTATATTTGATTTTTCCTTGACTATGTAAATATATTAATAAGTAAATAAAATGTCAACTTTTCTCATTTTGCATTTCTTTCTTGTTCGCCATATTTACTCCTACGTGTTTTTGTTCAGCTGCCATTGCTGAGTTTTTGGCCAAGCTTTAAAGCCTTTTTATCACTTAGCTTTGTAATTGCTAGTTTTTGTTTTACCCAGTGTTTGTCAGGACGTGTCCGACCATACACCAAGTTTTGCGTGAGCATACTGTTGGGACGTCTCCCGCTTTTGCTCACTGCTTTTTTTTTGCTACTAGCTTGCTTTACCCCCAGTGTTTTTATTCTTTGGGGGGTTTACCCCGAATACTGTTGGCTAAACGCCTCTTACAATATGGGGGTTTTATGCCTTTATTGATGGCAATCGCCTTTTATGCAGCATTTATCTCTAGCTCAAGCTGCTTTGTGGCGTTTTTGCCTTCAGCCTGCTATAATACGGGGTATTTCCCGTTTTTTGGTGTTTCGCCGAATTCAGATAGTTCAATCTGTCTGTCTTGGGCGACCCACTCATTATGGCTGATCCATGATTTCAAAGATTGTAGGTATCTCAGTAATAAATTACTTTTTATTGATCATTTCCTGTAAACTCTCAACATCAAGAAATAAAAGACTTCTAGAAAGATAAATTGAAAAAAAAAAAGAAAAAAGAAATAATAAAAGGTCAATAACAAAAGGTCTTCTTGAACTGGAGTATCAAGGGTAATAGATCTTCAGGTATTGAGCATTGCATGGTCGGGGCAGTTCGTCGACTCCTCTCTTTGCTATGTAATATGCTCCATGGCCTGCTATACCTGTGATGTGATATGGTCCTTCCCACTTGTCTGCGAGTGATCCTGCAGTTTTGTCCTTCATTCCGGGCGTCACTCTTTTTAGAACCAGGTCCCCGAGTGCGAACCTTCTGACTTTCACATGTGAGTTGTAGTATCTCGCCGCTCTCTGTTGATAGGCGGCATTCCTTATTTGGGCATGCTCCCTTCTTTCTTCTAGTTCATCTAAGCCACATTTCAGCATGTCAACATTAAGCTCTGGTTGGAAGAATTGTGTTCTTGGCGAAGAGAACGTTGTTTCAAACGGAATGACTACCTCGGTTCCAAATGCCATGGAGTAGGGTGTCTCCCCAGTGGAGTTTCTTTCCGTCGTTCGGTACGCCCATAGTACCTGTGGTAGTTTTTCCACCCAATTTCCCTTTTTGACAACTAGTTTGGCTTTCAGGTTATGCTTGATGATTTTATTTACCGTCTCAGTTTGCCCGTTTGTCTGTGGGTGAGCTGGGGAGGCATAGTAGTTGCTGATCCCATACTTCTTGCATAAATCTCTGAATTTCTTGTTATCGAACTGTGTCCCATTGTCAGTGATGATGGTGTTTGGTATCCCGAACCTGTATAGAATATTTTTCTTCACAAAGCTGGTTGTATTTGCTTCTGTTATGTGTACCAGCGATTCGGCCTCTGCCCACTTAGTGAAATAATCCACTGCTACAATGGCGTGTTTTGCTCCTCCTGGTACTGTGGGCATCGGACCGATCAAATCAATCCCCCACATGGCGAACGGCCATGGGGAGGTGATGCTTTGTAAGCGCTCAGGTGGCTGGCGAATGTTATTTACGATCTTTTGACATGCCTCACATCTGGTCGTTATTCTTTTTGCATCGGCGAACATGGTCGGCCAATAGAACCCTTACCTTAGTGCTTTATGGGCTAGACTGATGCTCCCAGCATGATTCCCATAGCTTCCGCTGTGTATACCCTTCAGGATTCCTTCTGCCTCTTCAGGTTCAACACATCTTTGCAATGTTCTCGAAAATCCTCTCCTATACAGTTCACCGTTGAGGACTGAATATCTTATTGCCCTGTATTTCAGCCGCTTGGCTTCTAGCAAGTCATTTGGGAGTATGTCATTAATCAGGTACTCTTTGATTGGGGTCATCCAGTTGATTGATACGTTCATGATGACCCCCACTTCGGTCTGCTCGGCTGTGTTGGGTCGAAGTAGGTTTGCCATAGGGATTGTTCGGGGCCGGATGTTGATCGTGGCAGATGCCAATTTGGCCAAAACATCTGCATGTTCATTCTTTTCTCTTGGGATCTGAACAATCATGTGTTCTTTGAATCGCCCCAACAATTCCTTTGCTAGTTTTAGGTAGGCGATCATGTTGTTGTCCCTTGCTTGGTATTCATCGAGTACTTGGTTGACGATGACTTGAGAGTCGCTAAACACTTCAATCTCATCAGCTCCTAGGGTTGTACATACTTTCAGTCCTGCTATCAACGCCTCGTACTCGACTTGGTTATTGGTGGCTTTGAAATCGAACCGCAAGGCACATTCTACAGAATCTCCTTCTGGGGTTGTGACCACTATCCCTGCCCCGCTGCCATGCATGTTTGATGAGCCGTCGACACAGAGTTTTCAGCGAAAGTCTTTCCTTGCCTGATCTATCATCATCTTTGCCACTTCAGTATCTGGCTCGGTGAATTCTGCTACAAAGTCTGCTACTGCTTGGCCTTTGATCGCCGTTCTTGGGATGAATTCTATGTCAAATTCGCTTAGCTCAATGGCCCATTTTGTAAGTCTACCCGACACTTCTGGCTTTTGTAGTATCATTCTTAGTGGGTAGTTGGTGTATACTCCTACTTTGTGTGCTTGGAAATACGGCCTCAGTTTTCTCGCTGCTGTTACTAGTGCGAGCGCCATTTTTTCAGCTGGCGAATATCTTGTTTCAGCCGGTAGTAACGCTTTACTTGTGTAGTACACTGGCTTCTGTATTCTATTTTCCTGCCTTATTAATACAGAACTAGTGGCTCCTTCTGTGACTGACAGGTACATGTATAGCACTTCCCCTGTGATAGGTTTTGATAGTAACGGTGCTCGGCCTAGGTATTCTTTGAGGGCGAGAAAAGCTTGTTCGCAGTCTTTATTCCATTCAATCCCTTTCCATTTCTTAAGTGCTTTGAAGAATGGTAAGCATCGGTCTGTTGATTTTGCGATAAACCTGTTCAGCGACGCCAAGCATCCTGTAAGTTTCTGGACATCCTTCAGGTTTTTTAGGGAAACCATGTCGGCTAGCGCTTTGATCTTGTCAGGGTTCACTTCTATCCCTCTTTGATGTACCTGGTACCCGAGAAACTTACCAGATGGCACGCCGAACACACACTTTGAAGGGTTTAGCTTCATCCCGAATTTGGTTAACACATCAAAGGTTTCCCGTAGGTCGTCTACATGCCCGTCGGCTTTGACGCTCTTGGTTAGCATGTCATCGACGTACTCTTCCATATTCCTGCCTATTTGGCTAGTGAACATCTTGTTGACTAACCGCTGGTATGTTGCCCTAACATTCTTCAGGCCGAATGGCATGACAGTATAACCCTTTGGTCCGTGGTGAATGTTGTCTTATCCTCATCTGGTTTGTGCATCTTGATTTGATTATAGCCTGAGTATGCGTCCATGAAGCTTAATAGCTCGTGTCCGGCTGTTGCGTCGACCAGCTGGTCGATTCTTGGCAATGGGAAACTGTCTTTTGGGCAGGCTTTATTCAGATCAGTGAAGTCCACGCACATCCTCCATTGATTGTTCTTCTTCTTTACGAGCACAACGTTCGCTACCCATTTAGGATATTTGACTTCTCTGATCGATCCTGCTACGAGCAGCTTGGATATTTCTTCCCTTATTGCTGTACTTCTCTCAGGGTTGAAGCTTCTCCTTTTCTGTATTACCGGCTTGCATTCTTTGGTTACTGCTAGATGGTGTGTGGTTACACTTGCATTGATTCCCGGCATATCTTCGTGGCTCCAAGCAAAAACCTCCTTGTACTCCCTCAACAGATTCACCACACCTGTTTTAACCTGCTTCGTCAAACTCGCTCCAACCTTGACTGTTTTATTAGGCTCTTTTTCATCCAAAATGACAGTTTCGGTTGGTTCTTCTT
Organism: Acer campestre; assembly: GCA_954870605.1. Lineage (NCBI taxonomy): Eukaryota > Viridiplantae > Streptophyta > Magnoliopsida > Sapindales > Sapindaceae > Acer > Acer campestre. Next base: position 5,188,796 of record OX940802.1, read on the forward strand.
TTTCTCTGTTGGTCTCATCTCTCGGGTCTAGCTCAAACGTTTCGGGGTTTTCCTCCCTCGTCTCTTGGTCGAGTTGAAATATGCTTAAGGTTTCCGCTCCAGTCTTGTCTTTAAAGATTGATAGGTTGGCCAAGTAAGCCATTTCCTGCGACCCTTTAAGTTCTCCAATCCTAAATTCTGTCAGGAATTTAACCTTTAGTGCATGGGTGGATGTGACTGCTCACGCCTTGTTCAAAAACGGTCGGCCGAGCAAAGCATTGTATGGCCAGTTATAAATGTCAACCACCACGAAATCTAGGAGGATAGTCCGTCGACAAGGTGCTGTCCCAAATCTCACAGGCAGTTTCACCGTCCCCAAAGATCTTACTTTTGCACCTCCGAACCCTTTTAGGGGCACATGGAACGGTTCCAAGTCTTTCCTGTCTAGCTGAAGTTCGTCATACACTCTGGCGCTCAAAATGTCAGCGGAGCTTCCGTTGTCTATCATTACTCGGAGGACATCCATGTGTGCTATTTGCACTCCCACAACTATTGCATCGTTGGGTTTGGCATCAATTCCTATTGAATATTCGGCTGTGAAGGTTATCGGACCATGTCCTTCTCTTGGTTTTTTGTGGTTTTTCTGTACGGAATTCACCTCTAGGTCCCTGTTTTCATACATTACTTCCCTGACCTCTGACATCCTTTCCCTATTGCTTTTGCCCGTGTGAGGTCTACCAAAGATAGTATTTATCGCCGCGTCAGGGCTACCTTTTCTTGGACTTTTTCTTTCCTGTCCTCCCCCTCGATAGCTATCGTGGCGACCAGTGTTTTGGTCTCCCTTCAAGGTGAAATCTTTAAGGTGCCCTTCTCTGATCATATTTTCAATATGATCCCGCAGCTGAAAGCATTTTGAGGTATCATGCCCGTGATCTTTGTGGAACCGGCAGTATTTTGTTGTATCCCTCTTGGCATTCACCGACTGTTGCCATGGGTACTTGGCGAGTCCTTTGTCCTCTACTACAGACAGTATGTCTTCCTGTTCGACATTTAGGGGAGTGTAATTGTTGTACCTGCCTCGGAACCTACTGGTTCTGTTACTACCCCGGCTTTCTCCAGGTTGGATCCTCCGGTTCTTCTCTTCTTGTTGGCGATCGCGAGGTTGGCCCTTCGTCCTCTCATCCTTGGATTCGGACTTTGTATTTGGTTTATGACCATGGACGTAACTACCCCCTTGGGCAACTTCTTCTTCCTCTGCTAACGCATAATCTCCAGCTATATTGTCCGCTTTGCAGCCCATTGGTGAAGGCTGTTATGACAGCTACATCGCTTGCATCTTCTATTTGGGCGACCTCCTTTCCAAACCTGGCTAAATACTTTTTGAGTGACTCGTTGCTCTCTTGTTTCAAGTTCGATAGATGAGCCAGTGACTTTCTCCTCTGTACACTTCCCATGAATTGCCTTATGAACGCCTTACTGAAACTAGAGAAGTTGTTAATACTTCTGGCTGGTAGACGTCCAAACCATCTGGAAGCGAGGTCGCCGAAGGTTTGTGGGAATGTTAAGCACAAGAGGCAGTCATTGGATGCATACTAAGCCATGACATTGCGAAATCTGCGGACATGCTCCTTTGGATCCCTGTTCTCCTTATATTGTTCGATAGTTGGCATTCTGAATCTTTTCGGGAACCGGGTGTGAGTGATATGATCGATGAACGAATTGTCTGACTCATCATCTGAAGAAACATTGTGTCTGTACCGCTTAGCCATTGCTGAAACCTTCTTTGAGAGCTGTTGGAGGGTAACGCTTTGATGACCAGTTGGTTCCCCCTCTTAGTTGAGCCTGCTTTTGATTGTCATCCTCCGATAATCATCTTCCCTGCTATCGGTACTTCTGTTACCTTCTAGATCATCTGTACTTTCGGATCTCTGCTGCCGTGCCCTTTTTGATAGCAATCCCCTTCTCGGTTGGGGACTCCTGTCTTCCAACGAGATCGACCGCCGCCGCCTCCTACGGGCTTTATTGGACCTGTCATTGGCTGGTTCCCTATGCGTTCGCCCATGACATCGCTTTTCTGGGAAATCCTCATCCAGCCAACCTTTTCCCTTCTTTTGCCATCTTTCTTCCAGGGCCTCTGGCGAATCCTTGGGGGGGGGGGGGGGGGGGTTCTCCCACAATTGGTTTTGCCTGAGTACTGGGAGTCGAGACATGGACTTCTAACCGCAACCTTCCTGTGGGATGATTTTCGGGCGTGCTGGTCATTAGCTCATAAGGAGACGAGGCTCCCAACCCTATAGGAAGCGTGAGTCCAATCTTGTTGGCCTCATTGACCAGATTCACCAATGCGGTATGAAAATGTTACAGAGTCTCGTTGGCTACTCTAGTCCCTGGAGTCAGTGTTGACTGTTCCCCTGTTGCTAATGTTTCCTCTCCTAGTATCACCGCTGCTTCAGGGATCTGATCATTATTGGGAATTTCATCTCTATTGCTACTGTTGCTCATGTTGTGCCTATTTTGTGTTTTGTAAGGATTCCTGGAAGCTTTTAATTCAGTCTCCCCCTCCTTCTAGCGCCAATTGTTGACGGCGATTTTTGGATTGACTCGGTCAACAATAATATATTAATCAAAACGAATAAATAAAGAAAATAAATCAATGCATGCAAGACAGATTTTTACGTGGAAAACCCTTGAATGGGAAAAAACCACGGTGCCCCTTGAGGGCGAGAGAAATCACTATGAATCGTTTATGATTTACACACTCAAATCTCTCGTACAATAGCCTGATTATTCTCTCTCTGATCTCGAACCCCTTTTCGTGGGATTTAGGGCTCTATTTATATTAGTTTTTCTAGGGTTTCCCGTGCCTATGCTGTGTTGATAAGGGAGTTCCTATTTTGCGTTGCGTAAGGAGTCTAGGGTTTGTAAACAACTTTTAGGGTTTGTTTCTTGTTTGGACTCTTCTTTGTTTGAAGGAGATTGGATCCTATTCGGAATAGGATTTGATCTTTGAGCTTTGTATCCGATCGAATCCTCGCTTAACGTGGAAAATATACTTGGAATTGGATTACTCTTCTAGCTGTATGTTTCTTGGCGAACACCTTGGATCGACGAGCGCGTTTTGCCTTTCTGCTGGTCAACCAGTTGTGGCGAGCACACTTCTTCTTTGAATCGGCGAGCGTGCCAGCTGGTACGTCTTTGACTGATCTCCTTTTGTTGTCGGGTCAACGGGTGACGTGTTTATTTACTTGTCCCGTCTTTATTGCCTCTTTTGCTGACGTGTCCTATTGCCAAATTTACACATACAACAGCCATGATAGGATCCCAGAAACTTGTTAGAATTCGAGATTATGTAGATGATAGTTTCTCATATATAATATGCGTTTACATAGGTATAGTGTGGTAGTAATCATATCTCGATCTCGATATTAACTGGTTAATGTCTCAAATCTATACAAATAATGACTGGGGCTGTAGTAACCCAGCTGTGACACTAGAGAGCTCGGGAGAGAGGAGAGGTTGATAGAAAGATAACAGAGGTACTTGTTGAAGAATAGGACACTATTTTACTATTTTACATAGTAAATTTCTGAGGCCGCCCTACCATGATAATTGTGTCATCGAAGCACGGTAACGTCATCACTATTTTACGCTCACGGTGGAATTTAATATGGAAATTGCTTGGGTACCGACTCCAAGGTGGTACTGACCCCACTAATAGGGTGTTGTTATATGGCTTTTTTTCTTTCACTTTTTCCATTTATCTCCTTACATTCTAAAAAAAAAAGCCAGATGGCAACACCTCATTAGTGGGGTCAATATCTGATGTGTAAAATCGTGTTATAAAAACCTAACTCGCAAGTGCACGAATCGTGAGATAAGTACAGCGACAAGTAGGGATCGTTCCCGCGAGGAAAAGTGATTTATCGACTAAAACCAATTCTAATTAAAGCTAAGCAATTAACAGTAACCAAGAGATTTGAGATTGATTGATTGATTTGAGATTAAAACTAGATTAAACTAAGAAAACAGTTAACAAGAATATGTGGATGTGATCAAGAGGTGAGAGGACTAGGTCATCAATGATCCCCAACTACGTTTACTCAATGCTTCGAATTGACTTTCACAAAGAATGTTAATCAAGTTAAGGGTTCGTTCTTAAATTATGTATAATTAGTGCTATGTGGTCCTGGGATAAATTAAGTACTTCTACTACAATCAATAGCAAACCCTGCATATCAACTATAACAGAAAATACATCAACCATACACCAAGCGTTTCTCAGTTGAGTAAATAGCAAACCTTGCATATCAACTATAACCTACAACCCACAAAGCACACAATCAAGTATTCTCAATCACAGTCATTAGCAAACCCTGCATAAAAACTATGATTGAAAACCCATTAAGCACAAGAATAAGAGAACCAAAGATAACGTGCAATAACCTGCTACGATAAATTCATTCATTCAATTGATTATTGGTTAAGACTGGTGAAACCCACACATCCCTCAACCTTAACATATAAACCCTAGATTCAAGACTAGCACTAACCATGCATAGACAAGAAGAAATCCCAAATTGAATGAAACGAAACTTAAATTACGAAAACATAGTCAATTCTAACAAAGAGTATTCATAGAGGTTCACATTGAATCCCTAGTATGGATTTAGTTACACATCAATGAAATAAAAAGACAAGAGATAGAAAAGATAAAACTCATTGTGGCATTCAATGAATTCTTCAAATCTTCAATGATGAGTCTTCTTCGTCTTGCAAACCCCCGATGTGTAAAGATGGATGATGGTGAAGGGGGACGGCCCCTTTGGTGGCCGGGGACCTCCCTTGGCTGCCTCTCGATGGCTCTCTCTCTCCTCTCTATATCTCCCGAAATTAGGGTTCAAAGGGGCATAAATAGGTGTAGATGCTAAGCCAAGCCCTTAAACAACAAGGAAATCACTTCCCCTTTAGAACTCTACCTTTTTGGGATTCTATTTCTTTCCTAATCCATCCAAATTGATTACTTATTGAAGGAGGATAAGGATTAGATGTCTAATTGCTTTCCAAGACTCCCACACATGTCCAAGAAGGTAATATTTCCCGTTCCGACAACTTGCGAAACAAATCCCGAAAGCATTCGCGGATTTAATAACTGAATGATCTGACCTTTGGGCACTACAACGGGCATAACATCTTATAGAAAATTCGGATTGACAAGCCGTAAATTGGGTTGGAAACTAGACTTCTGGGGCTTCAAATCCATAGGTGGTAGGACACACAGTTCAATCGGAGCTGAGAGTTATAGGGCCCGTAATATGAGTCATCTGCACTGACGGGCTACCGCTGGATGTACTGCTGGGTAGGTAAGTTGCCTACCCCGCGGAAAATACAAAGTGACACTCCTGGAGCTGACCGCTAGGTAGGACAGCAAGGTAGGCAGGTGCCTAGGGGGCGGTAATTTGAATGTTGCACCTCTGGACTTTGACGCAAGATGTTCCGCTTGATGTACATTTGCCTGGGCTGCGGTAATTGGCCAAATTGCCCCTTTTTTCTCTGAAATACTTCAAATACAATACTTTGGATTCAACAACCTGAAAATGCTCAAACACACAAATTAAAACTCTAAAAGACTCAAAAAACAAGCAATTGATTGGAGGAAAGGGGATCGAAAACATATACAATAAATGACCGATCAGTATCCAAGCAATGTTCATTTAATATTAGTTATTAATTGATTCGGTTTATTATGTTGATGAATGAAAAAGAAAAAAAATAAATAAATAAAAAGGTTCAATGTGAGACAAGATTCGGTGTGATCATGAATTATTTATGAATTATGACTAGCTTTCAACTGTATAATTTCAGATTTTAAGAAATTTTCAAGATCCTATTTTTACCGTTGAATTAAAAAAACACGTAAAGTGAAACAGCAAGTCAGAGGAAGAGAAATTTACGAGAATACTTTTGTTCACCCCCCTTCAAGGGAGGTAACCATTACCCCCCTTCAAGGGAGGTAACCATTACCCCCCTTCAAAAGAGGTAACCATTACCCCCCTTCAAGAGAGGTAACCATTACCCCCCTCTTAAATGGATGACATGTGTCATAGAAGAGTAAATTTTTAGATTATTTTACCCCTTCATAGACACATGTCATGTGTAGTGGAGGGGGGTAAGCGGGTAATGCTTACCCCCCTTGAAATGGGGGTGAGCAAAAATGGACCCGAAATTTACAGTGTGAGGTGTTAAGTTTGTAAAATTAGTGATGTGATAAAATTTGAATGGTTGGACGTGTTAACTCACCTCTTACCTCAAAGTTACTGGAGTTTCTCCCAATAAGTTTAATAAGGAGAGAGAAAAGAGAAAAGAGATGGAAATTGATTTTCTAGTGGCTCCGCAATGAATTTAAGGCCCTGTTTAATTTTTCCACTTAACACTGAATGGTACTTAATGTGTTCCATTCAGTTATTTTGTTTGATTTTTTAAGTGTTAAATCACTTAATGAACCCTTAAAACCACTTGCTTAACACAATTCCAATAAAATTTAATGTAAAATTTTACTTCCAAAACTATCTTCATTAATTTAATCTATTTCCAAAACTAACCACTTGTTCTATAATTTTTTAATTTTTTTACATGAAATCTATAAATTATATAATTATCCAAGTTTATTCCAAATCAATTAAAGAATAAATTGATCATTGAATTATCTTTTGGTAAGGACGTTGACCCTCAATATTCCTTAGTCGATCGTTACTACAAATAACAAACAACCATCCATTCTCGCACTTAATCCTACCGCATCCAAAATGAACCGATGTGCTCCAAACGATCTATGTGTAGTGCAAGCACTCATAAGCAACACATGAATTCGATTTAATAGTCATAGTGAGGCTTCTCGCTTGCCCAAAACTTGAGTGCATCCACTACATTCTACATCCATTTGCCATATCCTTCGGCCAGATTTTCACCGTAAGGCCCCATTGAATTATCCATTTGGCAGTCTCCTTTTCTTTGATCGGCACACTTTTGAGCATAGGCAGCAACAGTATCGTTCCAAGTGATCAGACCGACCCCTATCACAACCTGGAATGCATTGTGAGCATCTACGAAGTCTTGCGGGGAGTTTTGTGCCAGAGAGAAGAGAGTTAGGGACATACACATGAATTAGATTGCTAATAATATATTGATGAACTTCATTTTGTTAGCGTCTGTCTGTATGCAAAACTAAAAATAAAAGCTCATTAGTTTTATAATATCACTAACTAAGAGCTTAGTAATTATTAGATTCTATACAATAAAATAAATTTGAAATATTAATAATTACTAAATAAATTTATTTTAGAATTAATTTATATGTTAAAGATGTCCATAATATATTAAAATGTAAATATATAACAAAAAATAGTTAGAAAGGTATAGACGTAAAAATATTTATTTTCATATATTTATAACTTTAAAAAACAAACAACTTATCACTTATAGTCAGTTTTCAGTGAAAAAAAAACAAACATGTTTTTCAGTTTTCAGTTTTCAGTCACTATTCAGTCATCAGTAACATTCAGCACTGTTCAGTCTTCAGACGAAAAATCAAATGGGGCCTAAGAAAGGAGAATTAAAGACATCTTGACCCCGCGATAGAGGAAATAGGAGGGAATTTATTGTATATGGTCCCAGCTTTTTTATGGACTCGAATCAACTATTAAAAAATACAGAATTTCATATAAGTCCTACCTTTTTGATTATTTGTCACATTTATAAATGTCTTTTCAAATTCATCACTTTAATCCTTACTTTTTCCAAAACTCATCATTTTAGTCCATTTGACCAAATATGTGAAAGTCAACTATTTTAAAACCTGTGAAAGTATACTTTTACCCTTATTACTGTTTAATTTAGCTAAAATGATTATATTAGCTTTAAATTAAAATGAAAATAATAAAAATCTCAATAATAAAATCTTAAATAAATATATTACAAAAAAATTTTAAATAAATAATAATAATAAAATCCATTATTTATTATTTTTTTTTTTTTGTCATAATGGATATTAATTTATTTAAAATGATTATCTTAGCTTTAAATGATTTTTTTTTCATATTTTTTTTTTTTGTAATCTATTTATTTAAGATTTTATTATTGATAATTTTATTGTTTTTCAATTTAATTTAAAGTTAAGATAATCATTTTAGTTAAATAAAAATCAATTATGACAAAAATATAAAATAAGAAAACATTAATGGATTTTTTTAATTATTTATTTAAGCCTTTTTTTTTTGTAATATATTTATTTAAGATTTTATTATTGAGAATTTTATTGTTTTTCATTTTAATTTAAAGCAAATATAATCATTTTAACTAAATTAAATAGTAATATCAGTAAAAATATACTTTTACAGGTTTTAAAATAGTTGACTTTCACATAATTGGTTAAATGGACTAAAGTAATGAGTTTTGGAAAAAGTAAGGACTAAAGTGATGAATTTGGAAATACATTTATAAAAGTGACAAATCACCAAAAAAGTAGGACTTATGTGAAATTCCGCCATTAAAAAATGGTATCCCAATTTATGTTCAATCAATTAAATTGGGATATGTGTCTACATTTAATTATTTTTTTTTCAACTTATTCTATAAATATAGACACGTGTCCCAATTTAGTTGGTTAGACAGAAATTGAGACACCATTTTTAAACAGCCGATTTGAATTCATTTTTTATATATTATTTTTTTTTATATTCATTTTGGCCTTTGATCCAATCTAACGGCCAATAAAAGATTTTGAAAATTTCTTAAAATCCAGGATCATGCAGTTGAAAGCTACTAATTATTTACAATACATCAATTACTATATCTACTTTGTCAATAGCACCACTCTAAAGAAAATTAATTTAAAAAAAGTAAAAATAGCAAAATCATTCATGTTGCTCAATAAAATAACAATTTCATTTTTATAAAATAATTAATTAAATAAAAAAATGATAATGCTATATAACCAAAAAATTAACTCAAAAATCAATTTTTTTTCAAGTACTCAAAAATCAACATTAATGATATGATAAATGATTAATCTTTGACAAGATGAGGTTAATCCGGTTTTAAACGACATCACACATGTACCACGAGGTTATAGGCTAAAGTCTCCCCCTTCCTAAAAAATCCCCGAATTCATGTAACAGTATAAATGTATAATAATTCAAAAACAAAAAACAAAAATTAAATACAAATTACCTTACACATCATTTTACTTCTACATAATTACTCTAAAATGACTTTATGAACCAATACGTCAAGCAATGTGGTGGTTGCCGGCCGCCAAGATTTATTTGTATCCGTACGTTCGTAGAGCAAACAATTATTTCCAGGCCATCACAGCTGTGAGGAGATATATTCATCCCCTAAATGAAATCAGCATTAAGAGAGTGTTTGTACATATTGTACGACATAAAATCATTTTGTGTAAATTTATATATACTAATTAAATGATCAGATTTTCTATTATCAGTTTGTTCTGACAATAAATATATCATGACGAAGAATGTAGACCACTAGATTTACATGCTTTGACTCAAAGTGTATGCACTTGTCAAAATTTCTCCATAATCTATGGTCTATATTCTTCGTTCTGATATATTTATTGTCAGAACGAACTGACAATAAAAAGACCGATTAAATGATATGTGAAATATATTTTTATTGAATGGATCTACAATTTTTATATTCCATATATCCATGACATGCATATGTTAGAGGCTCAAAGACAATATCCATATATATATATATATATAATGCGAAGATTTTACACAAGCTTGGGAATAAATTAAAGCAAAGTCGTTTTATTTTAAATTCTTACAAAATCATCAAAACAATTAAGCCTTTTATATAGCTAATGATACACAAGCACTAAATCTTTTCTTCTTTAATCCTCTTTCTTGACAACGTTAAGTACGTTTTAGAAAACTGTTATACATTGAGATTCTAGCAAATTTAACTCCAGATTTGACCAAAGAAATCGCGAGTTGATAAAAAGGCATCATATGGCCAAAAGGCAGACCATGGAAGCTGTCAGCCTGTCACAGGGTAAATATCTCGCATGATACTCAGCCTGTGCGACGCCCCACCCCATGGGGCCAGCCTTTACATTCAGCGACTATTTCTTGAGACTGGCTGGTTTCGCCCTGCCTTGGGCTCATCAGGGAAGCGGCTCCAACCCCTAACCAGTTTGTGCATCCACTGCACTCCCCTTCCGGAACCAATCCCCCGCCAGCATGTTAGGGGTGTAACAGAAGCATCATATCGCTACGTGAAAGTGGTGGTCTCTTGTCATTTTCAATTATGTGTGTAGAAGCAATGGAGCTGAAGAAAAAATCACTACTGAGGTATATATATTGATCAGTAGGATGATATACAAAGAACCGCACTTGAAAATACAAATATTTAATCAACAAAAAAAATTATGCTGTACGTGGAAACCAAAGATACGGTATAAAATCTCTTTGGATTCGACAGCTATGCATTATATTATATATATTATATTATATTATATTATATTAGAGCTTCTCTTTAGGGCTATCAGCTTCAATTTGAAGCACATTCCCCTCTGCAATTCAAGGAAATATTTAAGGGTATATTCTTTTTGGTGTAATGGGTTGGAGATAGAAAAAATAAATGGTGTCAAAGTTACATCATTTTACTGTAAAAGAGACACCAAATTAAAGTAATGGGTTGAAGATAGTCTAAAGTGGTGTTTGGATCTGTTTTTAAAACTGTTTTTTGTTTTTAAAAACAAAAAACAACTATGATATTGTTTGGTTGAACATTTTACAAGACTGTTTTTTAAAACAAAAAACAACTTTTTAAAAGTTATAACTAAAAAGTTAAAGACAACTTTTTATTGTTTTCAAAACAGGTTTTCGAAATAAACCTTAACTTTTCTCTCCAAACAACTATTTTACTCATTTTAAAAACAACAACCACATCATTTTCCGTTTCCAAAAACTACTTATAAAAAACACTACCAAACAACATTTTAAAAACATCATTTTTAAAACATGATTTCTATTTTTTTTTTAAAAGCTTTCAAAAACAATATTTTAAAAACGATACCAAACGCACCATAATATTTATCATAGATACTAGCTAAATCAAACACTAATTAACTAATTTGGACTTTTATACCCAACCGGGTAGTGCATGGCGGGCCATCATTTTTATATTCTTTTTGAATTCATTGAGTGAAATCGTCGTAAGTCGTAACCTCCTTTTTTTTTTTTTTTTTTTTTAAGAGAAGAAGAAAGTCTAATAAGAATCCCTTCAATTCCTCATAATGATTTTGGCAAAAGAAAATTAAGAGTTAAAAAAACATATTAAAAAATATATGGACGGCATCTTCAACGTCACATATGACTAGATAATAATATCGGTAAGATTGTCATCTGACTGAAAATAAAAAGAACTTGTTCAATTAAAGATTACTTCACATGTAACAACATTTGATACAAACAAGTTAACTATGATTATTGTACAAATTGAAGCATATATTGAACATTTGAACATGGTCAAGTCTAATTTAATATATAGAAAATAAAAAACTTAGACCATCTCCAACCAAAATTCAAATCGTAGAAAACATTCAATTTGAAACACAATCATTTTAAGTATCAAAACGGGTCAAGTGTTTGTTAGAATCTATCGAGATCAAACACGTGCACCGCATATGCAGTCCAAGATATCTACCTTACAATACAAGAAACTCTTCAAATATGTTTATAAAATGAGCATCATTCTTTTCTTTTATGACAACATTAATCCTCAAGTAGAAAGTGAAATAATTCAAGGAAATGATTGTAATCTTTTAAAAATAAACATTTCTTATAACTATTAATCCACACAAACATAGAAAGTGATACTCGATGAGTCGATGACTATATGAAACATTAATTTTTATACTTATTAGTCTTTAGCCCGAATGATTCTTACTAATTTTCTTTTTTGACAACGTTAAGTTTTAGGTAATCAACAAATCTATCAAAGTAATGTTGATGCAGCTTCCTATCCTTGAAAATCACAGCGGCTTCTCTAGCTCGGACTCTCAGCTTCTCACCATCCTCGGACACCATGGCTAGTCTCAAAGCCTTAGCTATGTCATCCCTAGTAAATGACCCATCTTCTCTTCTTTCAACTTCCACAGCCAAACCCTTTTCAACCAAAATCCTAGCATTCAAAGGTTGATCAATAATTAATGGTAACACAACAAGACAGTGCCCAAACTGCAAAATCTCTATCACAGATCCCCAACCAGAGTGAAACAATGATCCTCCGATCGAAGGATGTCCCAGGATTTCCAATTGTGGAGCCCATCCAATACTCGCAACTCCTCTGTCATGAGTCCTCTCAACAAAACCAGGAGGCAGAGCGTCCACGTCATCAGCTGCCCAATCAGGTTTTCTAAGTGCCCACAAGAAAGTCAATCCTGATAGTTCAAGCCCATATGCCATCTCATAGATTTGATCTTTAGTGAGTTTACACTCACTTCCAAACCCTACAAAAACAACCGATCTTTGCTTTTGCTCATCAAGCCATTGAAATGTGTTGATCCATGACTCATCAGTAATCTGATCTCTTCCCTTTTGGTTTTGATCAGGTGGGAGCAAACCCAAAGGAATCACAGGTTTTTTTGTAATCTTTTCAAGTAAGTTCAAGAATTGGGATTCATATTCTGGGCAACTACGTACAGCCATAGCTTTGCATGCTTGGATAATTTTATGAAGCCTTTCAGCATCTGTTATTCCTGAAGCATTGGATCCATAGAAGCCATGAAACATGCCAGTTGCTTCAAAACCTCGATAAGCTAACGAAGATGGAAAGTCAACCCACTCCGGCACAAAAGTCAAACTCTCCGGGGACGACCTAACTCTTTCTCTAGCTTCACCAACAAGGAATTCTGGATGTCCAAAGAAATCCTTCGCAGCAGCATTAAAAACAGAGAAGAACAAAAGAGGTACCTGATATTCTAGTGCAATCTCAGCCGTCCAATGATTTATTACATCAACGAAGATCCAATCTGGGGATTGATCAGCCACAAATTGCTTGAAAGGGTGTTGAAGAAGATCATATGCAATCTTCAGGTACTGAATCTGATCAAAAGTAATATCCACAGTAGCCTCTGCACCTTCGGGCAAGAGCTCGTTTTCTAAGGCAGGTAATTGAAACTCTACAAAGTTGATGAGACTTGATAAATTTGGAGGTGGTTTAGGGAGTCTTTGAATGTTTTTAGAGGTTGAAATAAAGGAGACTTGAACTCCAGATTTGGCTAAGGCTATCGAAAGTTGAAAAAAAGGCATCATATGGCCAAAGGCAGACCATGGAAACATCGCTACGTGAAAGTGGTGGTCTCTTGCCATTTTTGATTATTATGTGAACAAGTAGTGGAGCTATATAGTTGAACATACGAGCAGCATCAACAAATTAAAAAATTAAATATAAAAATCACTTTCTGAAATAGTGACGATAATATATCCATATCAAAATATAAGAACGGAAAAAGAAGATTTTTTTTATATATATATATTGAACGCGGGTTGATGGCTACTCGAATTGGGATTGCCAGCTGTTGATGTAATTTGAATACTAAAATATAGTAATATACTAATATCTTCATGTCGTGCGGTGCAACCACCAAATATATATGACTTTTTCATAGCTTAATTACATATCTGTGACAGGACATGGTATTGCTGGGGCACACAGTTTAATAAAGAATTCCTAACTTGTTTTTTTTTTTTTTTAATTCAAGGTTTTTTAGAGAGGGAAGGACTTACATCCATAAATTTGTGGTGTTGGTATAAAAAGTTTACTACCGAATCCCTTAATTACTTGATAATGATCTTAGTAAAAATATTATAATTATTATAATTAATAATAAATGGACTGCCTCTCCAATCCATAGAATCATATTACATCTGATCTGACCTTATAATGACGTTGCAAGTTTGTCATGGCCTGGCGTGCATGTGATTTTACACAGGCCGATCGAAAGCTTGGCAACAAATTAGAAAAGATTGTTAATAAACCAAATATGATTCGGGAGAAATTATCAAATAAAGAAAAATTATGAACCGTCAACAGGGGTAGCTCAGCTGGTAGATTGATGAGTTTGAGGTTTGAATAAATGATTCTCAGGTTAGCGGTTCGAATCCTACTAATAGCGAAAGCTTTCGAAAAGATACCTGGTCCCAGATTAATAGATATTGTCAACAAAAAAAAAAATATGAACTTAAAACACAATTATTTCATATCTTATTTGATTCCTTTCATACGAGATGTGATTGGTCCGTTGGTAGAACCCCCCACACATGCACCACAAGGTTACGGTCTGAGTCGCCCCCCCGCCCCCCCCCCCCCAATACAAAAATTTCCGAAAAAGCTTGTAATGATTAATTACATATTTACATCATACATGCTAATACTTACCCTCCCTCATCTCTTCCATCTTACATCAAATTGCATATGCTAATTCCGAAATTGTTTGTTAATTAAATCCAAGTTTCCATTTTCAAGTTGGTCATTTACTTGATATAGAATTATATGATCCTCTTATATGTTTGATATATGTGATTTATTTAGGAAACATTTCGCAAACTTGACGAAATTTCGGTAAGTAGCTTTGGAAATAAAGATTCACATTATGACGAAAAAGGGTGTATCTAAATTCTAAAACAATGGGGTTGAGTCCATATCTGGTAAAATATGTGATGGAATTGGTGTGAGTTGTTGGTTGGTGATAAAATTGTAATCCACGACTACTGTTGAATCTACAATTAGAATTTTACTTCAAAGGAACAGTTTGTTATTGATTTAAATCAAAAGTTACCATAATTATTCTTGAGTCTGACTTAAATTAAAATAATAAATAAATAAAAACCCTGAATCTTTAGATTTGAGACTCCCAACTTAACGTAAAGAAAAGATCAAATATCAGTATATCACCAGAAAAGGTAACCTAAACTTGATTCTTAAACAAACCGAAAGAAAGAAATCATCCTAAATTGAAAAAAAAAAAAAAAAACGCCTAAAACATACAAATGTGAAAATTTGGCGCGATTGATCGATCTCAAGAGCAGGTTTACCAAGAGACCCCACATCACCGGAAGTAAGATAACTGAGGGATCCTAATAACATTTCAAGTGGTCTATGACTATGATGTGTCCACCTTGAAAGATCCCATAGTGAATACTTTAAAATAGTACCAAGGAACGATTATACTTTAAAAAAAAAAAAAAACACATAATGCTCTAGCCAGTCCAAAATTTGCAATATTTATTGTATTTGTACTGTAATCTATCATGATGTTTTGTGGTTTCAGGTCTCGATGAACAACTTCCTGAGCATGATAATAGGTTACTAGGCGTCCAATCTGATGGAGAAATTTACGAAGAAAAAATGTTAAAATTTCATATATTGCTAAAAAAGTAAAAAGACTCGTATATTATTGATTATAATTTTGAGTACATTTACCAAATAGACTCGTATATAGCTATAAAATATGAGCACGCAAGTACCGCATACAATGTTTCATATGAAAGACAATACAAATCTCTTGGAATATCAATAGTTCAATACAAGAAAAAAAATATGAATTTAAAACACAATCATTTTGAGTATCAAAACGATAAGAAATTGCACTAAAATATGAGGTAATTTTTACAATTCTTCAAGGATAAATTTGTAAATAGCAAACAAATTCGCACATGGAAAGTGATACTCGTTACTCTATGCCTAAATGAAACATTTTTATGCTCTTTGGCACGAATGATTCTTACTAATTTTCATTTTTTACAACGTTAAGTTTCAGGAAATCAACAAATCTATCGAAGTAATTTTCATGCATCTTTCTGTCCTTGAAAATCACAGCGGCTTCTCTAGCTCGGACTCTCAGCTTTTCACCTTCCTCGGACACCATGGCTAGTCTCAAAGCCTTAGCTATGTCATCCCTAGTAAAAGACCCATCTTCTCTTCTTTCAACTTCCACAGCCAAACCCTTTTCAACCAGAATCCTAGCATTCAAAGGTTGATCAATAATTAATGGTAACACAACAAGACAATGCCCAAACTGCAAAGTCTCAATCACAGATCCCCAACCAGAGTGAAACAATGATCCTCCAATAGATGGATGCCCCAGAATTTCTAATTGTGGAGCCCATCCAATACTCACAACCCCTCTTCCATGAGTCCTCTGGCCAAAACCAGAAGGCAGAGCATCGACATCATCATCAGCCCAATCAGGTTTTCTAAGTGCCCACAAGAATGTCAATCCTGATAATTCAATCCCATATGCCATCTCGTAGATTTGATCTCTTGTCAGCTTACACTCACTTCCAAACCCTACAAAAACAACCGATCTTGGCTTTTGCTCATCAAGCCATTGAAATGTGTTGATCCATAACTCATCAGTAATCTGATCTCTTCCCTTTTGGTTTTGATCAGGTGGGAGCAAACCCACAGGAATCACAGGTTTTGTTGTAATCTTTTCAAGTAAATTCAAGTATTGGGATTCATATTCAGGGCAACTACGTACAGCCACAGCTTTGCATGCTCGGATAATTTTATGAAGCCTTTCAGCATCTGTTATTCCAGAAGCATTGGATCCATAGAAGCCATGAAACAGGCCATTTGCCTCATAACCTGGATACGCTAACGAAGATGGAAAGTCAACCCACTCCGGCACAAAAGTCAAACTCTCCGGGGATGACCTAACTCTTTCTCTAGCTTCACCAACAATGAATTCTGGATGTATAAAGAAATCCATCGCAGCAACACTAAAAACAGAGAAGAACAAAAGAGGTACCTGATATTCTAGTGCAATCTCAGCCGTCCAATGATTTATTACATCAACGAAGATCCAATCTGGTGATTGATCAGCCACAAATTGCTTGAAAGGGTGTTGAAGAAGATCATATGCAATCTTCAGGTACTGAATCTGATCAAAAGTAATATCCACAGTGGCCTCTGCACCTTCGGCCAAGAGCTCGTTTTCTAAGGCAGGTAATTGAAACTCTACAAAGTTGATGATAGTTGATAAATTTGGAGGTGGTTTAGGGAGTCTTTGAATGTTTTTTGAGGTTGAAATAAAGGAGACTTTAACTCCAGATTTGGCTAAGGCTATCGAGAGTTGAAAAAAAGGTATCATATGGCCAAAGGCAGACCATGGAAACATCGCTACGTGAAAGTGGTGGTCTCTTGCCATTTTTGATTATATGTGAATAAGTAGTGGAGCTAAAGAAACTAATATAGTTGAACATATGAGCAGCATCAGCAAAAAATAAAAAATAAAAATCACTTTCTGAAATAGTGACGATAATATATCAATATCAAAAGGGTAATGCCACCCCTCCCAACAAATTGTTCTAAAAATATGTATAATCCTACATAGCAGTTTCAAATATGTACTATGTTCTAAAAATATGTACAAACAACTGTATTGCCACATAAGATTGTATATATTTTTGAGACAATTTATTGGGATGGGTATCATTGCCCATATCAAAATACAAGAATGACAAATGAAGATATTTTTTTATATAGCACGTTGGTTGATGACTACTCGAATTGGGATTGCCAGCTGTTGAGGATAATATAGTAATGATATTGTTAGATTGAAATAATGTTCTCGGGAAAGAATCATTTTCACCCTATTTTATGCCATATTGGTAAATCTCCCCACTATATTTTGTTTAGTGGGCATTTTCCCTCCTCCAAATAAAAGTATTCGTCAAATACACCCCTACCGTTACTTTTTCCGTTAAAATGAAAAACTGACTGTTATCTTAAAGGGCATTATGGTAACTTTAACAAAAAAATGAAGGGTCCACTCCCTTGAGGTTTTCCATATTAGATAAACTGGTCCCTCTAGCTTCAATAATAGTCAATCAACCCCCAAAAACTCCAAATATTAGTCATTTTGCCCCGTCTATCAAATTAAAAAATAAATATGCCTCTGTCAAGAATTGAACCTTTGATCTTGATAGAGACGTATTTATTTTTTAATTTAATAGAAGAGGTAAAATGACTAATATTTAGAGTTTTATGGGGTTGATTGACTATTATTGAAATTAAAGAAACCAGTTTATCTAATATGGAAAACCTTAAGGGAGGGAAATGATATTATAATTTCATTTTTTACTAAAGTTACCATAATGCCCTTCAAGATAATGGTCAATTTTTCATTTTAACGAAAAAAGTAATAGTAGGTGGTATTTGGTGAATACTTTTATTTTGAGGAGGGGAAATGGCCAATAAGTAAAATACAAGGGGGATATTTACCAATATGGCATAATATAGGGGGGAAATGATTCTGTCCCAATGTTCTCACTTCTCACGTGAACATTTGATTTTTTTTATTTATTTATTATAAATATAATTAAATGTAATTTGAATACTAATATCTTCATGTGCAATGCTGCAAAAGTCCTCGATTAGGTGTCGTCTAGTCCCTAGTTGGTTGCCCGCCACGCCAACTAGGCGATAATCGCCTAGTCAGTTAAAGTCGATGACTAGTGGCCGTTAATCGATTAGGCTGGCTTTTTGTGATTGACTTTGGTTGGAATTTGATTGAGTTTATTAGATTTTGTTTAATTGTTTATGGATTTTGATTCTCAATTTTGAATTTAATTTTCAATTTGAGGTTCTATATATGAAATAATATGAACATTTGTTCAAGTACTATAAAAAACAAATATAAAAACAAATTCCGACCGACTTCCGACTAGCCGTTTAATCCCTAATTGATCCCCAACTAGACGGGCTAAGCGCTAGGTGGGGTTCACCGCCCAATTAGTGTCTAACATTTTCAACAACTCCAGTTATAGGGCATGGTGGAACTAGAGCCAGCCTGAGGTGGGGCACAGGGCACCCGCCTAGGGCCCAAGAAAAAAGGGCCTAAAATAGGCCCTTTATTTTATTTTATTTTATTTTATTTTTTTGTGTGTGCGCTTATTGTCACCAACTTTAATAAATAGAGGGGTCCAAATAGTTGTTATTTGTCAAACTTCACGTGATTACAAACAAAAAATAAGCTATTCCATTTATTTTCGAATCTCGAACAAAAAAAAATCTTAATATGTAATCATTACTCATATTTTATTATTTTTCTTTAATCATTAGTCAAAAAGTGTAGGCTAGCACTGGCGAGGCAGGCAAATTAAAAATATTTTAAAAAGTAAATATAAATTAAACAATTAGAATCAATAATACTAAACATTCCACTTAAAATCTCACATTTTTCATCTCATTATATATAACATGTGAGATATCAAATTATAAGTGCATACACATTAATAATAATTTATCTCACCTACCTCATCCCTCATGTATCCACTCACCGTTTGATACTTCACATGCCATATGTAGTGGGATAAAAAATATAGGATTTTATATGGGATATGTAGCATTACTCGTATCTCCATCTCCATGATTTTGATTCTAGGAGGAGGCTTCAGGTGTGGCTCCTCGTATCTCCATACGAGTATTAAAAAAAAAATTCAATTTTTATTTAATTATTTTATAACTTATTAATTTATAATATTTTTTAAAAAAATAAAGAAAAATGGTATATTTGCTAATACGTGTTTCCAAGTTAAAACATTTTAAAATTTTTAATAGGGTGTTTGTACAAAAAGGAAGTGCACATAGTGCATTTTAGGGGTGTAAATATCAACACTCTTGTAATAAATAATAAATGGACGGCCTCCTCTAGTCGACAGAATCACATCACATCTGACATTGTAATGACGTTGCAAGTTTGGCGAATTAGTGAATCTTATTTGGTGTTGAACTAAAATATGAACTTAAAAACACAATTATTTCATATCTTATTTGGATCCTGATGGCTGATACGTCCATTAATTACGTTAATAATTGAGTGAGTGGAGTGTTAAATTAATGTTAGTATTGTTAGTGTTGTTAAACTAATGTTAGTGTTTTGTTTTATTAACGAGTGGGTGCCTCATTATTCTGTAGCACTGCATGAGTGGGTGCCTCATTATCTGCTGCACCATCAATGTTGCAGTTTTCCCACTTTGTCTTTTGTTTTTGATTTCCAGTAGTAGTGGACGAATATTTCGCCTTCAATGTAAGCTTAAATAGCAGCCCAATGAATAGGATATCGATTATTAAGCAAATTTGTCTCTCTATATCTCCTTTATTTCTCCTAAATTCTTCTATTGTAAATTTTCAGGATCGAAAATATACAATCTATCCTAAATTTTCTTTATGTATTTTTCAGGATCGAAAAAATACATAACAGTTCCTTTCAGACGAGATGTAATTGGTCCTGTGGTAGAACCCCTCATACATATATTACAAGGTTGTGGGTTTGAGTTATCCACTCCTCCCCCTCCTAAAAAAAAGCCCTGAATTTATATAATAGTGTACTTAAAAAAAGTGATTCCTTTCAAAACACAATCAAATCTCTTTAAAAAAAAAACATACACGCACACACCCAAATGGCCCTAAATTTGAAGTTTTGAACTACTTGATGACATTCTTAAGGTAAATTTATAAGAGTGATGATATTAGCACCCCTCAAAAACTATAGGTACACCTCAAATTAGTATTTTTTTTATAAAAAAAAAATTCAATATTACCCTCAAACAAAATTAGACTAAATAGTTTGTAAGTACACCCCAGTAATTATTAATTGGTTTATATTAATCCTTTGTAAAATAGGAAAAAAAAAATGAAATTTCCTAATTGATATTCACATATATAATAAAAACCATTATATTTTCTCAAACCCTAACTTCTATTTTAAATACAAATTGATTGGATAATGAATCAAAATCATTTGACAAAGTTTATTGTGTTAAAGTAAGTTTTAGATTAATTTTTATTATTTTTATTACAAGAACAAGCTCAGAGATTTTTAAAATATCGCCATCGAATTGATGACACGCTATCAAAATGGCCATAGGATTGGAAAGTTGATCCAAAATGACCATTTTTAGCGAACTTTATGACACTAATGGTCATTCCATCTAATTCCATCTAATTTCATCATGGTAAATAGAGGGATGACATTAATTAATTTTAGATTTTTTTTTGAAAATCAATTTTTTTTTTTAATGAATAATTATATTTAGTGTGTGTACACACACACATATTTCTTTTTTAAGAGAAACGCCCATATATATATATATATATTTTAAGAAGCTTAAGGCTAAAAAATCTAAAAAATATAAAAAACAAAAAAGAGACACGTATATTGATCTAAACCATTTATTTTGTTTTTTAAAAGAATAATTATATTTAGTATGTGTAAATATATATATATATACAGTCTTTTTATTGTCAGTTCGTCCTGACAACGAACTGACAATAAATATATCAGGACGAACGACGAAGAATGTAGACCACAAATTATGGAGAAGTTTTGACAAGTGCATACACTTTGAGTCTAGTAGTCTACATTTTTCGTTTTGATATATTTATTGTCAGGACGAACTGATAATAGAAAATCTGTATATATATACACACACACCAAATATAATTATTCTTTTCAAAAAAAGAAAAAATTAATTTCCAAAAAACATCTAAAATAAATTAATATCATCTGCTTATTTACCAAAATGTCACTCATTAAAAAAATTGATTTCCAAAAAACATCTAAAATAAATTAATGGCATCCCCTTAATTACCAAAATGCCACTCATTGGATGGAATTAAATGGAATTGGATAAAATGACCATTAGTGTCACAAAGTTCATAAAAAATGGCCATTTTGAAACAACTTTTCAACCTAGTGGTTATTTTGATAGTGTATCATCAATTCGATAGCCATCGAGGTAATTATCCCAAAATATAACCATAAAACTTCTTCCTCATCATCTCTCTCTTGACCGTAGAGAACCTACTTTAGTTTTGTTTTTAATTTTGATTTTTCTGTTATGGTTTCTAGGTTTTGAATTAGGATAGATAATTATTAGATGTTTTGATCATTGGTTGCGATTCATGATCCAGGGTTTCTTGGTTTCTGGTGACAACAATTATTTTTTATTTTTTACTAAAAGGAGAAATTATTATTTGAATAAAAGGATATAAAATAATAATAAAAACTGATTAGATAATAAAATAGTAGGATATACAAACAAATATATGATACAATAAAATAAAATAAATGGTATTTTTGGCATTAAGTGGAGTTTATTTACACATTCATAGATTTTGAAATTTTTTTGAGGTTTTGCTTACGAAAGGGATGGACATTCAATTTTTAAAGAGTACAAATATCACAACTCAATTTATAAATAACAAATAAATTTTGCTGTGGGTTGTGTATTTACAAAATGTGAGGGGTACCCATATTGCTGCTTACTTGAAAACGTTTTGGCCCAAATTAGACATAACAGGTCACTATTTAATAAACCCGATATAACCTAGAGTTCTATGCAGGCTCGTTTAGTAATTTTGTAGGACTCCAAAGCCCATGTTATATACAGTTGATAATGCCTTTATCGTCGTGTGTTGTGCAGCATTTTAATACCAAAAATAAAAAAAATAAAAAAAAATCCAACAACAACCAAAAAGGTCTGGTGTTAGAATGTTATTGACGCCTACTAGTATTATTTTGGCATTTTTTTTTTTAATAATTTATTACAATTTGAGAAATGGGAGAGAATATAATTGGAATCCATAAACTCATTGACGTGAGTTTGTAATAGGCTTAGGCGCTTAGGCGCTTAGCATTGGGGTCAATTTATCAAATGATTTTTGTTGTTGGAAAGATCACTATATTGATTTCATTATCGAGAACAAAATGGTATGTAATTCATAGATTTCACGGCCTTGAATGGTCGGTTCTTAATTTGTTTCAAGCCAGTTTCCTTTTCATCCTTTTAATCTAAAATGTGCCATCGCAAAGTTTATAAATAAAAAAAAATGTGTTATTACATAATGTACTAAAGATGAAATGCTTTTAGATTATTGAATTATATTTAATGATCTAAAGGCTTTGGTTTTAACTATTTGTAGATTGCATATTCTTATAGCAAAAATGTGAATACGATCATTTTTATATTTTTTTGAATCACTGGCTATGGCCTTTTATTATTCATTAAATATTAAATTAAATTTTAATGTCGGTGTTGCCTATTTAATTATATTTTTTATTGATATTAATTTATGGATTAACAAGTTCTTACCGGTTCATCTTATTATGCTTTTCTTTTGAATTTTTTTTTTCGAATACAAAATAAAAAGCGTACTTATTGTCAATTGAAGATTTCATATCTCACTTCTTAAATTTATTATGTATATATACTTTTATCTTGTTTTGTATGCTATGTAAATAAGGAGTTGCACAAGTAATTATTTAGTACGTTCCAAATTTAAGGAAAGACTCGTAACAATAAGTTATTAATAATACAAATGATCCCATGAGGAGGAAGTTTGAACCTAATCCCAATCACTAGCATCTCGGTATGGATAACATTTAGTTCTTGTAAAATTGTGTTTTATGATTAAAAGTTATTTGGCTCCCCAAATCTACAAGTTCTTTAATGTTTTACATTTAAATATGACTATATATATATATATATTGTTGTTTGGTTTTTTAAATGCAGAGCATCATTGGTTAGGAAAAGTGAAGAAGACTCCTCATATTTTCTTAGGTGAGACTATAAGGACAAGATTCAAGCAATTTTCAATGATATTGAATAAGCTTAGGAAAGAGTTCATAAGTCTCAAAAAGACTTACTTGTATATTGTTCAATGTTCATTAAGAATTTTTATAATAAACACAAATTGTGAAATGATTTAAATACACGATTAAATTTACTTAGGATATTGTTTTTTTGAGTGATTTTGAGAGTTGGACATGATGATTGTATGATGTAAATAACAATGTTATAATATATATACTTTCGATGACTTAATTTGATTTTCAGGCTTGTTCTATATTATGTAATACAAGAAAATGCATGAGTAATAAGAGAGTAAAATATCTGTAGTAGCTAAATATAAATAAATCTATATATATATATTATAATTTTTTTAATTAGTTTAAAAAAAAAAAACCTTTTGTATGGAATTAATGTGTATATTAGTTAATATTAACCTACAATATTATTGAGTTTTATATCACAAAAAGAACATAAAATATGAATATTATAGATCTAAGCACTTGTAAACCATCAAACCTCGTTATACCGAATAATTGTGCAACAAAATTTTTAAAAATAAAATAGATACCACTAACACACACCTAATGAAAAAACCCTATTCTATCATATTTTCACTAACAAATTATTATTATTATTATTTATTTTTATTTTTATGTACTACGAGAAATATTACAATAAATCTTCATTTGTCAAGATTAGACAATATATATATACGATCCGAATATCTAATACCACAACTATAATACCGAAGAAGAAACTTCGGAGATGTGAATCCCCCACCACTAAAGTGGATGGGCATACACTATCACCCTGCTAAAAGGTGATGGTACTCTTGGGTTATGTCGATGCTTTATAATCTATTATATTTCCAAAGTAATGCAAAGCTTGTGTGGATCTCCCTCCTTACTTTCCCACATTAATGATTAATTACATCTTACACTAAATAGAAAAAGTTAAAAGCATATATGGACACGATCTCAATACTTTCTGAAAAAGCTTATAATGATTAATTACATCTTACATGCTAATACTTACCCTCCCTCATCTCTTCCACCTTACATCAAATTGCACATGCTAATACTTTCCGAAATTGTTTGTTAATTAAATCCAAGTTTCCATTTTCAAGTTGGTCATTTACTTGATATAGAATTATATGCTCCTCTTATATTTTTGATAAATGTGATTTATTTAGGAAACATTTTGCAAACTTAACGAAATTTCGGTAAGTAGCCTTGGAAATAAGGATTCACATTATGACGAAAAAGGGTGTATCTAAATTCTAAAACAATGAAGTTGAGTCCATATCTGATAAAATATGTGATGGAATTAATTAGTATGTGTTGTTGATTGGTGATAAAATTGTAATTGAGTGTTTTAGAATTAGTGACGAAGCGAAAGCTATAAGTTAGTCGAATCCACGACTATGGTTGAATCTACAATAAGAATTTTGTTCAAATGAACAATTTTTTATTGATTTAAATCAAAAGTTACCATAATTATTCTTGAGTCTAACTTAAATTGAAATAAAAAAATAAAAATAAATAAAAACCCTAAATCCTTTAGATTTGAGACTCCTCTTACTAAAAGAAAAGATCAAATCTCACCAGGAAAGGTAATTTTGATTTATTTCCTAAACCTAAACTTGATTCCTAAACAAATCGAAAGAAAGAAATCATCCTAAATTTGAATAAAAAAAAATAAAAAAAAAATAAAAAAAAAACGTCTGAAACATAAAAACCTGAAGATTTGGCGCGATTAATCAATCTCAAGAGCAGGTTTACCAAGCGACCCCACATCATTGGAAGTAAGATAATTAAGGGATCCTAATAACATTTCAGGTGGTCTATGGACTATGGTGTGTCCACCTTGAGAGATCCAATAGTGAATACTTTAAAATAATACCAAGAAATGATTATACTTTTAACACATAATGTTCTTCTTTAAAAAATAAAAATAAAAAATAAAAACACATAATGCTATGGCCTGTCCAAAATTTGCACCCTTTATTGTACTTGTACTACAATCTATCATGATGTTTTGCGGTTTCAGGTCTCGATGAACAACTTCATGAGCATGACAGTAGGTTACTCCGCGTCCAATATGATGGAGAAATTTACGAAGCAAAAATGTTAAAATTTCAATCATAACCACAAAAATTTAACTAAACTATAATGGTAATATATAATAGCTCACTTTTATTGTAATGAGATTGTTTGTGAAATCTAGACATGAATCTATGTAATTCTTCAAATTAATGTTCAAATACTCAAACACCAAATGCATATGCTTCTTTGTGTGCTGCACATTTCGCAAACTAAAAACCAGACTTGAAATTAACATTAGACACAAATTAACAAACAACTCTTTTAATTTGTTATTCAGTCCCAGAACAAGAACTATTCAATTCGAATTCATGTTATCTAATATGTTGCACACTTCATATTACCTATCAATATTTGGATGCTGAATTTCTTTCAAGGCTAATATTTTCCTTGTTACTATGCTTTGGCACACCCAATTTCATGCTGATTACTTTCATAGCTACTGTCTCATCATTGTTGGTGTCCCGAACCTTATAAAACTTATCATATACTCCTCTTCTGATCTCTTATGATATCTTTTACTAACAAAACAGTGCCTAAACAATTAAGAATACATAACAGATTGATCGAGCAAGAAACAAAAACATCAGAGTAAACGAGATCACTTTTCTCACTTACCTGTTCCATTTATCCAATCTATATATAATACAATACGGTATTGTGTCAACCGTGCCCTAAATGTATTGTTTTGTTTCATATTTTATATTTTTCTAATTTGATTTTTTTTTTTTTTTTTTTAGTATAGTACTATATCAATCGTAAATGTATTGTTTTAGTTCGTATTATCTATAATCATGTTCACTAAACATCTAATCAAATTTATTTTATAGACAAAACAGTGAAAAATCTAGAAGAAGGAAAGCTTCAAGAAACAAAATTATCTTACAAAGTAACATGGATGGCTTCATCAAGAGCAATAACACCAGGAAGCTCTTTGCCTTCCAACAATCCAAATTGGCACCACCACCAGTTGATATGTGGCTCATCACTTCAGCAACTCCAACCTTTTCAATGGCTGCAACAGAATCCCCTCCTACAATGATTATTGTCACTCCATTGCCGGCTTGCCGCTAAGGTCTGCCAGTTTCTTTGCAACAGTCTGCAAACAGAATTCAATTTAAAAAATTACATCTGATTTACCCATGAACACAGGTTCCCCATCGCAAACCTACACGATGGACAGTTACTCTAATAAGAAAAGTTTCAGTAGAACTTCAAATAATTTGGCCTAAACAGTCAGAAGTCTATCGTTCTAGATAGAGCGAGAATTCAAAATCCCACCTTCTGCGAGATAAAACACTTGGGTTGATATAATAAAGTCAAAAATATTAAATCACACATTTAAGTTGATATAGTCTAACCCATATATATATATATATACACACTTGAAATTTGAGTTGAATTAAGTTGATATATTAAGAAATTTGACTTTTTTTTTCTAATGGATTATTTGATGTCTTTTAATCACTTTTACTCATATAATATAGCGGACTTTGAAGGCATTAAGATTGATAATGTATTCCTTTTACTTGATGTAGTTTTTTTTTCTTCAATAAATTTATTCCTTCGATTGAGGTTTGTAAAGAAAAAATAAATTACATTTGATTGAAAAAAAATTACACTATTAGTATTGCGAACATATTCTAAGGCAACTAAGATATTATCAATATGTCGTTTTTTTATTGGCATTCTTACATGACTATTTGTCAAAGAATTGGTAGAAAATAATTATAACGCACCGTGCACCCATCATATGTGATTACTTCCTCCATGTATGAGTTATAAATTGTGAGATTCTATTCATTTATGGAGTTTTTTCTATTTATAGTTACTAAATTCAAATACCTCTATTTATTCGTAAATTGTGAGATTTTATTTTATTTATGGAGCTTTTCTATTTATAGATTCTAACTTCAAATTAATAAGAGACATTAACAAATAGACTACTAAAATTGTTATGGATTCCATACATGGTAATGATAACCTGATGTACACATGGAGGTACACATGTGGGGAGCTAGTATGGAAATTTGTAGAGGAATGGATAAAGCTAAATTGCCGAGTGGGATCCACAACTAAAGATACACATTATTTTTTTTGGTGGGGGGTGGGGATCATCCCCAAATTGAAATGGGGGGTGAGGTCCCCTATCCCCATTTCCTCTTTTTCCTCAAACATATATAAATATAATTATAATGTATATATATATTTTTTATTCTTTGAAAACCCTAACTCCCTAAGTATATATATATACACATTTTATATAAAATGTACTAATGAATTTTATTTTGTATTTGTAATAGAATGTTTGTTTTTTAGTTTAATTTTTAATTTTTAATCAAATGGGAAAACGAGGAAAATGGGAAAAATGGGGAGTTGGGGATGGGGATGGATATAGGTCCCCCCAAAATTCATCATCCCCATTTTCCCCAAATATGTACGGGGGGGTGGGGTGCAAATAGGGGAAGGGTCTGGGAAGTGGGGATGAGGATGGGGGGACCTATATCCATCCCTATTCCCCAAATGTGCATCTCTATCCACAACCACAACCCTTTTCTTTTACGCTTTTACCATCTTGCCCTTCCACTATATTTCATCAAAACTTTAAAAAATGCTATCGTAAAGTAAAAAAAAAAAAAAAAAAAAAGGTGTTATTGTATAGGTACTAAAGATGGAAAGCTCTTAGATTATTGAATTATGTTTACTGATCTAAAGGCATTGGTTTTAACTATTTCTGAATTGCATTTGCTTGTAGTAAAAATGTGAATACGACCATTTTTTCGAATTACTATCTATTTCCTTTTATTATTTATTAAATATTAAATTTTAATGTTGGTGTTGCCTGTTTAATTCTATTTTCATTAAGAAATGTTGTAAATAAATTAAATTATTGACATTAATTTATGGATTAACAAATTCTTACCGTTTCATCATAATATACTTTTATTTTGCATTTTCTTTTTCGCTTACAAAATAAAAAGCATACTTATTTCCAATTGAAGATTTCATATCTCACTTCTTAAATTTATTGTTTATATATACTTTTTTCTTGTTTCATATACTTTCTAAACAAAGAGTTGTAAAAATAATTATTTAGTATGTTCTAAATTTAAGGAAAGACTCATAACATTAAGTTATTAATAATACAAATGATCTCATGAGGAGGAAGTTTGAACCTAACCCAATCACTAGCATCTTGGTCTAGATAACATTTAGTTCTTGTAAAATTGTGTTTTATGATTAAAGTTATTTGGCTCCCCAAATCTACAAGATCCTTTATTTTTTTACATTTAAATATGGGATTTGGACCCCCTCCTTACCTAAATTGATCCTTAAATATGACTACATGTGTATTTTTTTTTAGGACCAGAGTTAATTGTACAAACTTACTATGTGTTTTACTCTTGTAGCAAAATATTCAACAAATAGCATTAATTACACGAATTACAAATAACAAATGCCGTTAGTAGTACGTCAACAGTTAGATTTGATGGTCGACTCAATGTACAAGGTAAAATAGTCATTATTCATATCAAATAAAACTAAATATTAAAAACAATATCAATACTTTTAATATTTACATATCTACCTACAAATGAATAATAAAAAGAGCTCATATTTATCTGTAGTCAAAGTTCAACCCAAAAAAAAAAACTAAAAAAAAAGTTTCTTAAAAAACCTAATCCCCATTTGATGGTGTTACGCCCCACATCAGATGGAGCTCCAATCCACAATTGGGTGAGGGAGAAGACCGGTGGTGTGGATCCTACTGTTAGATTCAAAGTGGAGTCGGGGAGCTTGTCACCGATGGAAGAGGCAGAAACTATTAGAGATTTGGGAGTGGTGGTCACAGATGGAGCTCATTCTCTGTTTTAGATGGAGCGGTGCTCCATCCGTTGGCGTCTGATGGAACCGCAACACTTCATCCGCCAGTGTAAGATGGAGCTGCGACTCCATCTTCTTTTCTGTGTTTTTGTATTTCTGTGATTTTATTTATAAAAATAAAAAATAAATAAATAAATCTAATTGAATCCATCTCAGATATTGCCATGTCTATCTGTGTTTCTGATTTCCTTTTTTATATCTTTTCTAACTGAAAAAGAAAAATGGTTTTGTTTTTTGTTGTGTTGGAGATGGTGGAACGGCGTTGAACGTGATAATGTTTCCGAATTCAAAAAATAAATGTGGATTTACAAAGAACTTTGTGTTAAATGGAAGAAAAAAAATGTAGATCGGTTTTTTTAATTAACTTTTTTTATTGATTAAATTAAATAATAAAATATATACTAGAGGAATTTTAGTCTTTTTCAAGTCAACCGTTAAATCTAACGGTTGACCACTAACGGTACGGATTATTTGCAAAATTAATGGTATTTATTGAATATTTTGCTACAAAGATAAAACACAGGGTAATTTGTGCAATTAACCTTCTTTTCTTTTTTTTCTTTTTTTCTTTTTTTTATTGTTGTTTGGTTTTTTAAATGCAAAACATCATTGGTTAGGAAAAGTGAAGAAAACTCCTCATATTTTCTTAGGTGAGACTATAAGGACAAGGCTCAAGCAATTTTCCAAAGATAAGCTTAGGAAAGAGCTCATAAGTCTCAAAAAGACTTATTAGTATCTTGTTCATTAAGAATTTTCATAATAAACACAAATAGTGAAATGATTTAAATACACAATTAAATTTACTTAAGATATTGTTTTTTGGATGAATTTGAGTGTTGGACATGGTGATTGTATGATGCAAATAATAATGTTATAATATTATTTTACTGACTTTATTTGATTTTTACGCTTGTTCTATATTATGTAATACAGGAAAATGCATGAGTAATGTCTAATGAGAGAGTAAAATATTTGTAATAGCTTTTTCAACTGTTGAAATATATATATATATATATTATAGTTTTTTTTTTTTTAATTAGTTTTTGTAAAACCTTTTGTATGGAATCAATCCTCAATGTGTATGTTAGTTAATATTAACCTACAACATCATTGAGTTTTATATCACAAAAAAAAAAAAAAAAAAAAAACATAAAATATGATTACAGATCTAAGCACGTGCTGCCAAACCTAGTTATACTAAATAATTGTGGTACATAATTGTTTAAAATAAAATGGATACCAATAACACACACCTACCAAAAAAAACCTCATGAATTCGAATCTTTAACTTAGTGTATTTTCACTAACAAATTATGTCTTATGTTTTTTTTGAAATAAATCTTGATTTGTCGAGATTAAACAATACACATATGATCCAAATATTTAATCCCACAACTACAATACCGTAGAAGAAACTTCGGAGACGTGAATCCCCCACCACTAAAGTGGATGGGAATACACTATCACCCCGTATTAAAAGGTGATGCTTTATATTTCCAAAATAATGCAAAGCTTGTCTGGATCATCATTCCTCGATCCCTCCTTAATTTCCCACAATAATTACGTCTTACATCAAATCAAATAGAAAAAGTTAAAAGCATATATGGACGCAAAGAAATGGATTGGTGAAGGGAGACAAATCAGAAATGTTATCCCAACCAAGAATGGGAGTCATGTGAAGTTCACTTTTTTTATTTTTTTCATGCCGAGAGAGATGAGATTAGGTATGTAAATTCATTTCAACCACAACCACAAATAGGAGAGATGACAATGCATGCTCTCGTGACTGAATATGTAAACAACGCTCGTGGATCATCTTTGGGCCTATTCGTTGATCAATGATGGGTTTGAAAAAGGTCATATTCTTTTATTTTATCTTCGTTTTTTTTTTATTAAAAAAAAAACTCTCATTCGTTGAATTAGACTTGCTTGCTACTATATTCCAAGAGAATTGATGGAATAGAAGGGTCCCGCAAATATGATCAAACGCACCCGTGAAGTGGGTCGGCAATAGTGGGGAGGCTCACGAGTCACGAGATCAAATATAGATGCTGACTCCAAAAAAAGTGATCCAAAAAGTGAAACTCCACGGTGGTGGGTTCCACTTACATTACATGCCAAACTGTATCAACAACCCACACAACACAAGATCCTCTAATTACATTTTTTTTATTCTTCACAGAATCTCAGCCCACGGTTTCTTGCCCTTTTTTTTATTTATTTATTTATTAACGTGGGAGTCATTTGTCTAAACCCTGAGCTCTTTCATCTGCCAATTGAGCTATACCTCTAGAGGCCCTGCTTTTCTCTTCTGGGGTTGGTGAATGGTGACTCTGTGAAACTGTGAAACTGTGACTCTGTCTTTATTATTATTATCATTAGACAAAAATTCCCAATAACTTAAACAATATTTGTTTCTGTTATCTTGATGGACTATGAAAACGGCTCTTCATGCTGCTTTGGTGGTACCTATGAATCATTAATTAAATCCAAAAACTAAAATGATGGACTGTTTAATAAGATTGACACGAAAGGCCTTTAACTTTGCTTTAAAGAACGACAACAATAGCGTGAAAGGTAAATTCATACTTCAACAGTACTGACTTCAGCTTCATATATATATTTATATACTGCATTTGTCTTTGCAACAACATCACAAAAACAAAAATTCTGAATTGTCTTTCCTTACAATGAGAACTCAAGTAACTCTCAAAACCCCTTTTTTTTTTCTCTCTAGTTTGTTTCCTTTTCTTCCATTTTCCCATTAAACAAACAATGTATATCATGGTTTTCAAAACAAAAAAATATATACTGATCACAATTCACATGCATGTGTACATACCCATTTAAGTACACAGTCTATGCTTAAACTTCTTTTAATTGGTACTGATTTATATAATCATTGCTTTGCTTTTTCTTTTTTCTTTTTTGGATTTTTTACAGGTGAGTAAGATGGTGTTACTTCTTGTTATGGTCGCATTGCTGAGCCTAGGAGGAGCTGAGAGCAGAAAATTAGGCCAGATATCAGAATCATTTGAATACAATGCTATAAGTTGCAGAGCACACACTGCATCAATCACTGATTTTGGAGGAGTTGGTGATGGCCAAACATCGAATACTAAGGCGTTTCGCAACGCAATCAATCAGCTAAGCAGGTATTCATCGGACGGTGGAAGTCAGCTGTATGTTCCTGCAGGAAAATGGTTGACTGGTAGCTTCAATCTCACTAGTCACTTCACTCTATATCTCCACAAGGATGCTGTTCTTCTTGCCACTCAATCTCAGGTTTTTTTAGTTTTTTTTCCTAATAATTCTAAGTCCAAAACCAAAATATAGTAACTCAATTACTCTTATAATCTTATTTAATTATTGACTATAGTAAAACTTCACATTGGTTTAGGATTTGAATGAATGGCCGCTGATCAAGCCTCTGCCATCGTACGGTCGAGGAAGGGATGCAGCTGGAGGAAGGTTCACAAGTCTCATTTTTGGATCAAATCTGACTGATGTTATTATTACAGGTAATTAATTTGAATCAAAAGAGAAATTGAGAGCTAGGTTTCACTGCATATCAGTTATTCTAACAAGTTAAAATGGACCCCAATTGATAATATCATCAGGGGACAATGGCACAATTGATGGTCAAGGTGCAATTTGGTGGCAGAAATTCCACCAGGGCAAGCTAAAAAACACCCGACCTTACCTGATTGAAATTATGTACTCCAGTGGCCTTCAGATTTCCAATCTAACGCTCCTGAATTCTCCATCATGGAATGTGCATCCTGTTTACAGCAGGTACTCTTCACATATCTTGATGCTACATAGATTTTTGCATGATTCAGTTGGTTGCTTCTCTCTTTAACATCATCTATGATGAATTGCAGTGATATTCTTGTGCAAGGCATCACCATTATTGCTCCAATAAAGTCTCCAAACACTGACGGAATCAACCCAGGTTAGTACTATTGTTGGACCGTTTCCTATCGGCTTTTAGGTTTGATGATTACTTTATAGCCTTGTTTTCCAAGGAATCCTGGTAAGAGGGTGTGTTAAGAGTGTTTAAATACTTTCTCATGTGTAACTCATAACGTTTTGATGACTTTCAAATCAGATTCTTGCACAAATACTAGAATTGAGGACTGTTACATTGTTTCTGGAGATGACTGTGTGGCCGTTAAGAGCGGTTGGGATGAGTATGGAATTGCATTTGGTATGCCCACAAAACATCTGTCCATCAGACGGCTGACATGCATTTCACCATACAGCGCTGCCATCGCGTTGGGGAGCGAGATGTCAGGCGGCATCGAAGACGTGAGAGCAGAGGACATCACAGCCATCAATACAGAATCAGCGGTCAGGATCAAAACTGGTGTAGGAAGAGGAGGGTATGTGAAAGCGATATATGTGAAAGGAATGAGTTTGCATACTATGAAGTGGGTGTTTAAGATAACTGGAAATTATGGATCACACCCTGATAATCACTATGATCCAAATGCATTACCAGTGATTCAAAATATAAATTACAGAGATATTGTAGCCGATAACGTTTCAATCGCTGCTAGATTGGAGGGTATTTCAAATGATCCATTTACAGGTATTTGTATTTCGAATGCTACAATTGGATTGGCAGTCAAGGCTAAGAAGGTGTCATGGACTTGCACTGATATCAAGGGGATAACCAGCCGCGTGACTCCGCGACCGTGTGACCTGTTGCCAGATCAAGGACCAGAGAAACTTTCAGCCTGTGATTTTCCAACCGAGATGCTACCAATTGATATGGTGCAATTACAAAAGTGTAGTTCCAGTATGAATTATATGTGAACTAATCTTCTACTAGTACTACTTGTAATATATGCTGTAATATTTCAGTGAAATAGTGATGTTGAACTTATTTGGCTTTTTCAAGACCATGGGCATGGCAGGCTAATATTCAAAAAATTGTCTGAAACTCAAAAACAGATGTAGAACCAAGAGAGGACATAGAGAAGGGGAGATTGGAAACGATTACTCTTAATTCATTCATCAAATCTAACCCTACAAAAAGCTCTAAAGGGCATTTTATAATGAGTTCCGATGATAACAACTATTCAAAGATAATAACCCGACTCAATTATCTCGTAACTTAAAAACAAATAAAATAGGATAAGTTAAATCTGTATAGATTTAGAATGGTTTTTTCACAGACATGTATATGTTAGTAAACAGAATCAGACTTGCAGAGTAATTCTTCATATTCATGCCTGACTATATCAAAAAACCAAGAAAACGGAAAGTTAACTAAACAGAATCCCTGCTCCATGAATGTGCAGATTTCTAGCCATCGCTCCTCGGAAAGAAATACATGCAGTAACAAATCATAGAAGCTCAGCTCCTACTAAATTTACATTCAATAGATGAGCCAGTAACTAAGAATTGGAGCTTATTCTGAACAACCAAACATTACAAACATCAAGAGAATGTTAAGATTAAACGAAAATGAATATTCATAAAAGCTGTTGAGTGAATCCCAGTATATATCTCCATTTAACTTTTTACCCTTTTACGGTCTGCTCGCAAATCAGAACCATGGGATACATTTCAAGTGGTATACAACACAAACCACATCACCGACCTCAATGAGCTGGATCGGGATTGAAATATACAGTTTCCCTATAGATGAGCTCCTTGATGTTTTCTTCAGTAAAAGATGGATGTTCAAAATCAAAACTGAATGGTCTTGGGCAAACGGGTTCCTCATTGATATCATGAAGGGGGGCTAGATATGGGTGGCACAGAGCCTCATCAACTGCAAACAATGATGTAGAAAGATAAAAGAGTTGCTGAGAAAAAGGAGAAATGATAGTCCACGAGCACATTGACTCAAAATATGCACATAACGACAAACAAATTGATGAAGCATATAATACTTTATCCTAATCAAATTGAAAATCAGTCCTAATGCTTCATGGATCTTCAATTTTAAAGTTATCAAAATGCCAAAATCAACAGCGTACCTGTAATGCGTCTGTTCGGATCAAAGACAAGCATCTTCTCCAATAAATCTACAGCACCTGGAGACACATTAGGAAATCTGGCAGAAAAATTTTGCTTTGGGAACTGGGGAAGCATTCTGACATATCTTCTTGCATTATCACTTCGTAGAAAGCCAAGGCTGGATTCATCAGGTGAGCCTATAAGCTATTCAAAACAGATGGAAAATCATGCACCATTATCATATACAAAGTTGATTCAGATTATAATGAAAAGTATTAAAATAGCTCAAACTTTTAGTATTCATATGAGCAAAAGAATATTAGAGCATAGCACAACAGAGCAGCCAACAACAGAACCACCCAAAGATGAAGATACAAATGTGGCAGTGATCACATAGGTGTATGTACCATGCATGTTGCATCATTTATCAAAAATTAAATTTTTGCTAGACAAATACATGAGAAAGATGGAAA
Organism: Acer campestre; assembly: GCA_954870605.1. Lineage (NCBI taxonomy): Eukaryota > Viridiplantae > Streptophyta > Magnoliopsida > Sapindales > Sapindaceae > Acer > Acer campestre. The sequence continues at coordinate 5,224,877 of OX940802.1, forward strand.
ATTACAAGAAATTAAAAAGTGTTTTCGTGTGTGATGGAAAAGTTCTTGATATCCAAACAATCAATCTCTCCTTTTTACATATCAAACCAGTTCTCTGTTCATCTCCTAGAGGAAAAACAAAATACTCTCACATTCATGACACTAATCTCTTGAAGATTTCAGTTTCCTACAGAAACATAGATGTCCCTCTTTTCAAATTCAAGGTTATGCATTTCAGCCATTAGGCAGAGCGGAAATATAGTGATGACACCCCTTTGATCCTCACAATCAGATAGAAGGGCATAAGTGAGAACAGCACCAATAGCTATGGACAAGGTATATCAGTGTTAAGAAACTTGGGAGGAATGCAGGAAAACAAATGGATGAATTATAAAAGAAAATGGTATTCCAATGCAAGCAGTGAGAATTGCTACCGATGTGAAAACCAGCAGCGAGAGAGATCCCCACAGTGGTTAATTGAGTGAATTCTGAAGAGACCATACCTCTGTAATCAATCTTAGTTGATGTACATAATCTTTGCCAGGGAACAGAGGTTGTCTGGTCATAATTTCACCAAGTATACAACCAACTGACCAAATGTCAATTGCTGCAGTGTACTCTGAACAATTAAGAAGCAGTTCGGGTGCCCGGTACCAGCGGGTAACAACATACTCAGTCATGAAATCTGTTTCAGATGTCGTCCTAGCAAGCCCAAAATCTCCTATCTTAAGATCACAATTAGCATTCATAAGCAAATTACTAGGCTTTAAATCACGATGCAGAACATTTGCTGAATGCACGTATCTCAGCCCTCGTAACAACTGGTACAGAAAGTACTGCAAAAGTAGCATTGGATGATCAATAACAGCTCCATCATTCAATACAAAAGCAAAGACTATATAAAGAGAGGTCATACCATAAGATGTTTGCAAATAATTAATTATTTATTTATTTATTTTAAAAGGTTACTTCTATATACTTTAGAGCGTACAATCAATTTTATGAGCTAGCAGAGATGCCCTCAACAAAGCAGAGTCAAATTACTGGTTGATAAAAAAAATAAGAGTTACAGTGAGTTTAATTTGCGTCAATTTGATGTTGCCATCATATGACCTCCGATCTAACAAAATGCAGAGACTAAATTCAGCTCAATTCAACTAAACTAGGGCCTAGGTGGGATTAGCTATATATTTCATTTTTCCAGATAAACTCCAATACTTTGTCGCTAAATATAGCATCTAAAGAGTACAATGCTTGTCACCCCCAATCAATAGCTTTATACATGTGTGGTGTTCTTTATCACCATAAAGATACAAATGGTATGGTATCCAGAACTAGTAACAGAAGGATCATGAGTAATCACAGTATGCTATCACTTTATGCATGGGAAGATAAGCATACTGATATAATGCCTAAAATTGTTCCATTCAAACTATCCACATAAAGCTTGACATTTAAGAAAATGGCAAAACTAAGATCAGAGTATCAGAAACTCTGAAATGAATTACCTAATCCTTGAGTAAAAATGTAGTTAGCAGGTCCTAAATTATTCACATTTCACAAAAGGATTGATCTTGCATGAGTGCACATAAGTGTAAATAAGATCAGGATTACTGTACTGAGGGTGAGGGACAAAGGAACTAATGATTACAATCCAAATAAGCATTCAAAATTACTTAATAAGGTAAATAAAAAGTGAAAGGTGCAAACCCGACAATGGTCATCCGTCAAATCTTGGTGAGAACGTATAATTTGATGTAAATCAGTGTCCATTAATTCATAAACTATGTATACATCATTGAAGTTCTCTTTCATCGGCGGTCGTATAATGTCCTTGAGGGCAACAACCTGTAGAGAATAAAGAAAAAGCAGTAAGCTTACAATTTATTCCCTGCAAAACAGATCCACAACTGTTGCAAAATTTCATTTCATGACCAAAAACTAGGCAAACCAGCTGGACTGAGTCTAAGTGAAGATTCTGTATTGCCAACCAAAATAATAGGCAATTAAAAAAAAAAAACTACCCTAAAAGTAAGCTAACAGAAACTAGGCAGAGAAGAGCTGTAACTGACATGATAAATTCTGGAATTTACTCTCAAAATCTGATATCAACCAAAGTCATTATAAAAGAAAATAAACCAGCTGAAATTGAATTATGCAAACATAAAAAAATTAGAGATCTCACTAACTTACATTTTCATGATCCATGTGCCGAAGCAGCTTAATTTCTCGCAAAGTCCTCTTGGCATCAATTCTATTGTCAAATGCATTACCAATCTTCTTGATGGCAACCTCCTCCCGTGTCTCGGAATTCACAGCAGCACTAAAGGAAACGAAAAAATCACATTTTCCTTCACATAGTTGATAACAAAGAGAAATCAAGTTAACTAAACCGAAAATGCAACTTTATATCCTACCACCGTAGAACAAACACTTGCTCTCCACACACAATGAATATAAATACAGAATGGACAGCCTAACATATGAAAAAAAAAAATCCAAGTTAACATAAGACAGACTGACCAAAATGATTTAGTGTCTATGTACAAAACTCACAAGCACAAGCTTGTCATCTCAACGTCAAAGTGTTTAAAATTTCAGAGAATCACCATACCCACCACCTTCAACCACAGCAAATTGTGGCACTCACACACACACACACACACACACACACATATCAGCTAATCATAGCTGTACAGTCAATTCTAGGTTACCAAAAACTTCACTTAAAAAATGGTAAAGGCTAAAACGAATGACGACTTGTACCTTGTTTCACCCATTAAAGCATATCGTTAAACCTTCCACAAAATCAAAATGATTGACCTGAAAACTGTATCATCTATCATCATCATGATTCATGACCAAAATTTAATAAAAGTCACGATACCAACAAAACTCGGACCTTGCCTAATTGTCGGCGGAAAATTAAAACCAAGATATTTTAATCGAAATCTAGGATTTAATTATAAAAAATATTATATATCCTTGCCAACGAATACTATCAATTTCGACAAACAAACAAACAAAATATACAATTACTCTCAGCTCACGAATTAGAAACACGCACCTGTGCTTCTAAATACTCAATAAAGAAAACTACATAAAAAGGAAGTACAAAGAGAGCTCAAGTCAACAAGATCTTCAAAAATACCTAAACAGGCACTTGAAATCAAAGATCATAAAAAACTAAACGAAGTAATTAATTAGGCAAAAATGAAAATCTTACCAAACGATACCATAAGCGCCTCTTCCAACAGGTCGAATAGGAGGAACGTACTTTCTAGAAACTTCGAAGAGATTACCGTACACATTGTACTGGAGGTAGCGTCCGCCGTGCGTCGGTACACCTTTGAGGAGGGTGTGGTCGCTGGAACCGGAGCTCGATTCCGCTGACATGGCTGTTTTGGGCTCTGGAAAAGCGAAACCCGGATCCGAACCCGAGAAAGATTTGGGTAGTAGGAGCAGCTGAAAGAAATGAAATTGAAAAAAAAATTATATATCTAGAAAGCTTAAAGAGAGACAGAGAGCTAAATTAGTGGATTTGGAGTTTTGGACTTAAATTTTGGTAGGGCGTGTCGGTAGGTGGAAAGCGGTTTGACATTTTTTTTTTTTGGGCTAAATTTTCACGGTGTGTGGAGTGTGAACTTGACCTTTTTAACTGGAAAATCCTGGGTCACTCGTGAACAAATGAACTTTTTCTAGATCTTTTTTTAAAAAAAAAAAAATTATTTTATTTGAAGTAGATCATATTTCTTTCATTTTTAAGTTTTAACCCCTAAAATTATTAGGTGTGGTTGGAATTCCGGGTCTGTAACCTTAAAATGTGACCGTCCAATAAATGTAAAATAGTTTTTTTAATATTAAAAAAAAAAAACACTTTTCTAATTTTATCAAACAAAAAAGACATCAAAAGAGCTCTTGATACTTTTTTATTTTTTTAAATTGACCTTTAGAGTGTTGTAAGAACATTCATTTAGTTCGGAAATATCCTAGATTTGAGTCACTGTCACTGTAAGTAATATATATAAAAAAAAAGGTTTAATATTAAAAGCATCTCCTCACCTTTAAACTATTATTAGATATCTAAATAAAAATACTTCTATTTCAGAAACACTCATTTTAAACTAACAAACAATGCTTTTATTTGGTAAAAGTCAGAGGGTATAATGTTTAATTCATACAATTGAAGTTTAAATAGGGACAGTTTAGACTTTTAAACATCAAAACTCAATCGATTAAACCATTATCCATTAGTCGACAAGGGATGTTTCTAAAATAAAAACATTTTTATCGAGACATCTAATACTAGTTCAAAGGTGAGAGAAGATCTTCAATATTAACCAAAAAAAAAAAAAAAAAAACTTTAAAATGTGACTTTGAGTAATTTTGTAATGTTACAAATTACAGAATAACATTATATAGTCGAATTCTATATGGAAAACAAACGTACGAAATCCCGCAACTGATTGGTCCTCCTTTACCCTGTATGGTTATCTCAAATTGACAAAGTCGATGATTTATCAAATTTTACACCACATAACTCTTTAGCAATTATTAAAAAGTTCTTTAGATAAGGTAGCTTTCAATTGTATTATTTAAATAGGTAGGGCCTAATAAATTACTGAGGTTGGCTACGTTAATAATTGTTCTTCTCCATTGCAGTTGAGATATATCAATCAGTCTATTGTATGTGATGGTGTGGTTGGCGGGTTTTAAATGGCGTAGTCAAAATGTATGTACCTCTGAAAAGTCTCTCGAGGAATTTTCAAATTATTTCACTACGACCCACTTGCATCTTCCTTGCTAAATTGGGCTTTGAATTCAAACATCTTTAATCTTTATTGACTATTGAGTATTGAGAGCGAACTTGTGGTCAAAAACGTTACACGCTCACTCGAATGTGCTGAAATTTCAAATTTATAATAAAAAAATCAGCTTCTAATTCAAGGATTCAACATTTCAACCTTTCTAGGAGCTTTGCCTTGCAAGAAACTCCGTTGTTCCAACAGCCTAATATTCAGCTCCAAAAACAGGTCAAATCTTCAACGATGATTGATTTTCTCATACAATTCAAAGCTTTTATTTATCTATTTATTTACAAGGGTGTTCGGGCCAGCTTTTACTTACCTCGACTAATCCTTTAGATCGGTCCAGGACGGCTTCCATGTCGAGCCTAGCGAACTCACAAAGGAATTACCTTCTTTACTGTCTGGCCCTAAGAATTTAACATATGTGACCGTGCGTGTAACCACACATCACATGCTCGTCTTTACCGCTAGGCCAACCCCCTGAGGTGGATAAAACTAATAAATTTTAGCATTTTGGCACAGATAAACACTTCTTCTGTTGCTGTTAATCTTTCAAGCATCAGACAACTTTCTACTGCAATACTGCAATGGCTGGTTTTCTTCCTAGTATTCACAAGTACCATGACCAACCACACAACACTCTTCACTCTGCTGCTGTGAGTTTCAGGCCTCGAGGTTTTTTAGCATCTGTAAAATGAACTAGCAGAAGGAAATTACATGATAAACAGAAAAACAATAGCAAGAAATACCCCTCTCACCCCTCTTCGTAATACTAACCATTGCTCCTACGTTGGAAGTCTTCCAAATACCCTATCCGTCAAGAGTCCAGAATCAATAACAAATGAGCAGCACGAGTTGTAGTCCATATGTAATCTCTCATTTGCAGTAAAACATCAAAATTATCATGTTACATTAAGGCATTCTACAAATGGGAGAACAAGTTCAAGCCAAGAGAATGGGAAACTTCATTAATGGGGTGATTCATAAATGACCAAACTCAACTTAATTATGATGGCTCTCATTACATGTGAGACCTACCAGAGTCGGTATTATTTTCACATAAACAAAACACGACATCTTTGTAGTTGGTTTGACACGTGCACACATAATGTTAGGCAGACCAACTCCAGAAATGTTTAAAAGAATCGACTACAAAGAAGAAAGAAAGAAAAAAATGTGTAAAGTCCAAGAAGAAACTTCCTCCCAGAAATAATGATTACTGAGAAGAAGAGAATTCTTCTCCCAGAAATTCTAATGAGAAAAGTAGCATGATTGGCTATAGAATGACATCCAAGTATTGGGTGACCAAACAGATTTAGAATTCTGCTAGACGTAATCTGTTCATATCTGTTCATTACTTCATTTCACAAAACAGGTGATTAGGTACATATCTGTTCATTGCTTCACTTCACAAAACAAGATAAAGGAGGATACATAATCCATACATTATCCTTCCAATTAAAATTTGCAACAAAACCCAGCCCCAACATCAGGTAATAACAAGGAAATCAAATCTACAATTACTTTAAGAGCAAATTGACAATGACCTCCCTATTATTATTAGATAAAGTAAAGTAAAACTTAACAAAGGTAGGGGTATTTTTATCCTTTTAAGCATTTTTTATTTATTAAAAAAAAAATACCAAGTTTTCTCAAGGTTTTTTTTTTTTTTTTTCTTCTCAAGTTTTACTATCATGAAAAAAAAAAAAAAAAGTTGTTGGATTGGATTTAGATGAGCCACACTTTATATTTTTTATTTTTGAAAAACTTAATCTGAAAAAAAATCTGAAGATACATCAATGGAAGAAGAAAATGTTGTTAGATTATATTTGAATGAGTCACACTTTTTATTTTTTATTTTTGAAAAATCTGAAAAACTCAAATCTGAAAAAAAATCTGGAAATACATCAATGGAAGAAAAAAATGTTAGATTAGATTTAGATAAATCATATTATTTTTTTAGTTTTCATATTTTTTATATTCTTTTAAAATCAGAAATTTTTTTATTCACAGACATTTTGATATTTGTAGAGTCCAAATCCGATCAGGTTAAATTTAACTAGCTTTGATTAACATTAGGAGAGATCATTGTCAATTAATGATAAAATTGTTTGTAATCGTTAAAGACCAAACCTTATGAGGTTGGCTGCAATTTACTCTTTACTTTAAACATACCGGAACGAATGGATTACGGCACGGCCATCTACTCTACAAATATATAGCGCAGAAGTGTGAAGAACACTGATTTAACCGACTGTAATAACGTGGAAATAAACATCAATAAGAAAAACACTTGCACGAACATTCCAAATTATATTATATTTAGTTGGCATAACACGGTACAAATTACATGTACAGACCAGGAATATAGGACTATAACACACCTTATAGCAAACACCAGACACAGAACTAGATGGTATATTTCTACCAAACAGAGAACAGAAAACCCCATACCTAAACCATCTGTATACATGCAACTTTCGATCAATCATTAGTCACCTCCTGGCTTGTTGTTCTACATTAGTAACTACCATTGGATCAGAAACAGGACCGCTCACCCTTAGATTACAAAGCAACGCATCACGCCCGGTTAGAACTATCTTGAAAAAGCTATCCACTGCCTTGGTAAGAACGTCTAGCCCTTGCGACAGTTTCTCTGCCCTCCTTCCCAAATCCGAAACAGAATTCTGAAAAAGATCCGCTTCATCAGGCTCCACTCCGTCTTGGATCATTGGATACAATATCTTGACACTCTCATCAACTGCCTCCAGTTCTTTCAAAACTGTAACTCTTCCAACAGAAAACAAATCTCTAATTTCCTTATTTACATTAGCTTGCAAAGCAGAAAAGGCTAATGCCCAAGGCAAGGCATCTGAAACATTCAGGTCTAACAAGTTGGTCGCAGATCCAGAGAAGGCTGCAGCAAAGATACTACAGACAAATACAGTCTGCACCTTAACCCCATACATAGCCCGCATTAAAACCTTCCCTTTGGCTGAGTTCTTAACCTTGGGCAAATTCAGAGATCCCACCAGATTTTCTAATATTGGGCGACAGCTCTCAACTCTGGGGTTCTTTGAACTGATGTGCTGTTTCCAGCCATCTAGTGAAGAACGTGCCCGCACAAACTGTTTTGGTGAGGTAGAGTCCAAATTGTGCAAGACACACTGAAGCAGGAGATGGCCTTGGTTTAGCTTTGTGAGCTCAGAGCTAAATGCAATGCATAAATCAAGCAACTTCACGCTAATGTCCAAGTACACATCTATCCATTTCTCTTCCCAGTCACACACAGGGAGCTCCAGCTCAGTTATGAGGTTCTTAATGTCATTGTGAGTCTCACAAAGTGACTCCATTGCTAATTTCATCCATGATAAGGTGAGGACATCATCCTTGTCTTTTGGCATAAGTTTTTTCAGCCTCTCCGTCAAAGTTCCCTCAAAAGCATTCAATAGAGTGAGAAGTCCTTCGGTTAAACGAGAACCCTTGGGTGATATCATTCGAAAAGGATTTCCAAATGAGAAGAAAGGGCGGTGTGGTTCCTGAGGGCGACTCATTTTTGAAGGATGTACTGCAAAACAAAAAAACAAAAAAAGCAATATTATACTCGATACAGTCAATATCATTTTGCAATATAACCTCAATATGCTCACTCATAAGTGATGATGTCAAAGATCAAAAGCAAAAAAAAATTCTTTTCATGCATGTGCTCATGTGCAAGAACACAAACTCCTAAAACAATAGTAGGGAAAACTCTAGACAGGGACTTAAACCTAAAATTTCACAAAACAAACTTCCAGTTTATCATTTGCATCAGTAAACATAGGAAAAATGAACCCCAAGGCTTTTTCTCCAAACCTTCTAATGCGTTGCTATGGTTATATAATTAAATCAATCGTTTAAGGAATACCCATGAAAACAGATTCCCCTCTATCCCTCATATCTGAGGTAAGGTAAAGTTTTGACTTTTAAAAAACCCACATTAGGGTACATAAGAATCAAATATTTGCTTAATCCTTTTCATTTCTCAAGTCAGGCAAAAAATTGAGCATATAAAAGTTCAACAAAACATGTAAGTTCCTTTCCTCACAAACTAGTTTCTTGAATTATCCATGGTGTGTTCATCAATAGAGTGACAAAAAATACAATCACACCTTCCAATAAAAACTGTAAGATCTATTTAGTTATATATACCACACCTGCAATCCAAAAATTCTCAACAAAAGAAATCCTAGATCTAGCCTTATTGACATACATCGATCAATTAATAAGTTTTCAACCAACCATCAAACGCCAACTCTACCAGATCCAGCACATACAAATATCTAGGATTCAAATCTACACCTTTCTTATGTTCAACAATTATATAAAAATTATGCATAACAACTGTACATACAAATATCTAGGATTCAAATCTACACCTTTCTTATGTTCAGCAATTATATCAAAATTATGCATAACAACCGTAAAAATACACAAACAACAAGAAAATACAGAATTAAACAAATTCAACAAAATAAATGAAAATTAATAAGTCAAATAACTTACCAAGACGTCAGATCGTTAGATCGAAATACTGATTAGATCGATAGATCGAAAACCCACTAAATCCCTAGATCGAAAACCGACTAAATCCCTAGATCGAAAACCTAATTAAATAAGGTACAACCAAAAAAGATCCACCTATCGTTAGAGAATCTAAAATTTACAGACTACAGACTAGAAACCAAAATCAATATCAAAATTTTCAGTCTTTAATCATTCAAAGAAAAAACAAACATAAGAAGGGACGGCAAAATCGAACCTTGACTCGGTAATCGCTAGGAAGTAGATAGAGAAATTTCCAATTTACAAACGAGTAGATAAGTATTGCGTCTTTGGTTTAGGTTAGGTGAGGGATCTTTTCGTTGTTTTGTAGTTGAAGCGTAGGGTAAGGGTGGAGTCACACAGCTGTTACGAAACAATTGTGACAGATCAACACGTGGAGGACTATGAATGGAGGATTGGAGTAACGGATACAAGATTTTTTATTTTATTTTTCAATGAAACGATAAAAAATTGCAAGTTGATAAATGATAAGTTTCTTTTCACAATGCTTTTTCAACCAAACACGGCTATTTATCTTTTTAGAAGTACTGATAGTGATCGTTGTAACAAAAAGTCATCAGCGAGATGCGTGAGCCACGTGTTATTATATGTCATCGGACGGTTCCTGATGGCCAAGCTTTTCTAGCGTGGAAACGGTACACGTTTGAAAATTCTAGAGACTGAACAGCCGTTTGTGGGCCCTCCACCTTTTAAAATGACATTCTTAACCTCGGATGGTGAGGTTTGGTTTTGCTAATTATTTTCTCATATATTATCATTTATCACGGACGGTTTGATTATAAATATAAACAGTCTTTTTACTATTATTTTATAAAATATAGGGCAATTTGTAGCCAACCTCCCTGAGATTTGACTTTTAACAACCAAAAACAACTTTATCATTAATTGATAATGACCTCCTTTACCGTTAGTCAAAACTAGTCAAATTTAACTGTTGACCGGATTTGACCGCTACAAATACCTAAATGTCCATGAATAAAAAAAAAATTCTGATTTTAAAAATATATAAATATATGAAAACAAATTTGGATCTCCACTATAAAAATAAAAATAAAAATTGAAAATTACAAATTTTAAAATAAAAATAAATAAATAACGTGAAAACATAGGTCGTATTTCTATATTGTACTTTAAATTCTAAATTCTAAAAAATTAATAATCTGGATCATCAAAATCCAATCCAACAACATTTTCTTCAAATAATTTTTTCTTCTTCCATATGGATTCCCGGATTTTTCTTCATATTCAAATTTTTTAGATTTTTCAAAACTTTAAAAAAAAAAAAAAAAAAAAAAAAAAAAAAAAAAAAAAAAAAACATGGTTCATCTAAATCTAATCTAACAACATTTTCTTCTTCCATTGATGTATTTCCAAATTTTTCTTCAGTTAGGTTTTTAAAAAATAAAAATAAAAAATGTGGTCAATATAAATGGTGAAGATTTAAAACTTTTAAATTTTTATTTTTTTTATAAATAAAAAGGCTTGAAATGATGAAAATACCCTTATCTCTATTAAGTTTGACTAACTTTGACTAATGGCAGGGGATGTTATTGTCAATTAAGCATAAAGTTGTTTCTGATTGTCAAAGATCAAACCTTAGGGAGGTTGGCTGCAATTTGCTCTAAAATATATCAGAACGAAAGATGTGGACCATAAACTATGAAAAAGTTTTGACAAATACATTAGTATATACACTTTAAGTCAAAGTATATAAATATATCAGGACGAACTGACAATGTAAATATAAGTACATTGGTTGAAATTTTATTAGATGATACTTTTTTAATTATTGATTAGTAACTTTCAAATACATAAAAGAAACCAAATAGTCTCAATGTGGTCTGGTGGTGAAGGACACTCATTTGGTCTTGTAATATCTCAAATTCGAGTAGTCGTCACCGTAGATGGTATAAAAAAATAATTAAATAATCTCTACAGCTATAAACCGGTAATATTTTCAAAGTTGGGAGACTAAACGGTAATTCAAACTGAAATATATTGAAAACAATTTCTGTATTTCATCATTTTCCCGATAATTAATTGTCTTCAATCCCATTTGATTACTTCCAAGAACCTAGAAAATTCTATATAATTCTAATGAAGTGTTCCAAGTCTTATTGACCCAAAACTTTTCATCTATATCAAAGGTTTGTTTTTGCTGAGATTTTCTTATTTAATAGACATCCATAAACTTTCCAACCCGAAGTTTCTTGAAGTATTCCTCTGCATCTTCTGTGCTATTAGAAGTTTCTTAATAGAAGAAACATGAGACCAAAAACAAGTGTGACATGGAATACTAAAAACAATTTGCCAAACATCGAAAGAATAATCTAAGAATGCACAATCTGAACATATGAAATTATAATAATAATAACAACAGCAATATCCAAGAAATTGTATCCATTAAAAACAAATAGCTGCCCTTCCAACATAAATATATTCAAAACTCTCACACACCCCCACCCCCACCCCCAAACAATCTCATCTGGATCTAGTAGAAATTTTTACAATTTGATTAAGCCAAGTATGCAAAGTTGTAATATAAAAGTGACACCCCACCTAATTTTAAGAGAAAAATGTGAAAACAAAAACTAAAAACTAAAACATAAGGACTTGTTCGGTAATGTTTTCGTTTTTCGTTTTCTGTTTTGTGTATTTTTATTAGAAAATCAAAAATTGATTTTAATGTTTTCAAAAGCTGAAAACATTGAAAATACGTCTGGTAGAAAGCGTTAATATTATTCGGTAGAAATATTATAATATTATCAAAAGCTGAAAACGATGTATAATTAATATTATCTAATTTAATTTATTTGATTTTTGAAAAATATCCAATTGTCTATAAACATAACAAATAAATTAGTTAAACTTAAAAAAATCATTGTTTCACCAATAAATTGCAGGTTTCTGGGTTTTGTGAGTTCCATCAATAAATTGAAGATGACGAATCTAACAAAGAAAGAGTTGGGTAGAGCTTGATGGTGATTAATTTTGTTTTCCACAAGTTTTTTTGTTGATGAAGAAGTAGATATTTCCATAAATTTGTCACAAGAGAGAGTTAAAATTTTTGAAAACATCAATTTGAAGTTCTCGTGTTTTCACAAATTTCTTCAATAAAGGGGAACAATTGTTCAACGCGTTTTCAACACACAACGCCCTTTTTTTTTTCTTGTAATTAACTTGATATTTAAGTGTTATTTAGGTGTGGACAAGCATGCCACTACAGACATTGGAGGGCACGGATTGAACATTCAACCTTACGGTATAAGTATGATCGAATACCACAAAACCAATCTCATCTCGTAATATAGCGTTATCAATTTAATAAATAAATAAATTCTAAAACTACAACTTTATTGCAAAAACCTAAATTAAAATATGTGGCCTCAACAAAAATAAAATTAAACCCAGCTAACAAAATAATGATCATGTCTTCTAATATATAAACTACCTTCATTTCAAATTCAGAGACTGCAGTTTGAATCAACAGAGTTTCACGGCCAACTTGGAAGTCTATTGCTTCGACTCAGGTATATCAGCCTCGTTGCGGTTCTTCTTGAAATTGGTCCAGATGAGGGTCATTCTGTTGTTGCTGCTGGTTCGGAGATTGGAGGTTCTCATTAACGATGAACAGTTGTTGAGCCATGGGGTCTGCCAGATAGATGCATCTCTGCTATATCACGATCGATTCTATCTATATCACGGTCCATTCTATTGGATTTTGATGCTATCTCTCCGATAGAATGTTGCAATCTATAAAGTTCGGTGATTAATACATCGTTTCAAGCTACCAAATAAAAATAAAAAAATGAAATCAGACAAGCCAGACTAAATTGCGCATTTAAATATGGAAATGACATTAACAAGAGAAAACTGATATACAAACGATGCTCTCTACAATAATAATAGAACTGCTGGACTAGAGACAAACTAAACTAGTGCAATTATAACAAACATTATAACAAGGACCAGAAGATTAAACCTGAACGAAAATACCTAAAATGAATGACAACAAATACCAGCATAAAGAATGAGCAGAAAATCTGAAAAAGATATAGGTTACATAACTCTAAAAATTAAATTCAGAGTTTGGAGATGGAGGCAAGACTCGAACACACAACCTTACAGTTGTGGTTTGAGCGGCGTACCACTTAGCCAACCTCATTTTATAATTGTGCGATCAATTTAATACAGTATTTTACACTATCCATTATTATTTTCAAGATTTCTGAATGATAATTCATACAATCGCATGACTTCATTCAGAAATCTTGAAAATAAGAACGGATAACAATAGCATTAAAGCCACCTACATTATACCGAAATGATGTTATAGAATTTGGATCATGAACATTCAGAACTAATTAAGAGACGATCTCAAGCAAAATGCAACTGTCAACAGGAGTTACTATGTCCATATAATTGGCTAGGATGGAGGTGAAAGTAGTGAAAAGAAAGTGGAAATGGAGCAAATTTAACTTCAATGGGGTTTCAGGGGACTAGTTTGAGTGTTTCGAAAGTGAGAAGGGGAGGAATCAAGAGGAGTTCTAGTGAAGATATTGTTCTGACTGGTAAGCATTCTAAGAGTGTTTTCATAGATACTTATCCGGGGCAGCATTTGAATTCCGATGATAATGCAGCAAGGCAAATTCGGAAAACTCAGGTTGATCAATTTTCACCTGATGAGGCATGATTGAACTAATGTATAAGATCAGGGCGATTAAAAAGGAAAAGCTTAATACCATATTTGAGTTGAGCATGTTGGTCTGTGGCTTGAATATGGAACCTCAACTCATTAATTTTACTTGCCAATCCCGTCAGCTCACTCTGTATACAAAAAATGTAAACAAAACCAAGAAATTCATGGTTAACAAATATTAAAGGAAAATGGGAAAAAGATGATAATTGCGGAAAAAAAAAAAAAAAAAAAAAACTGTAGCTACCAACCTGATCTGTTGTAGCCTTTGCAGACAATTTGGCTAGCTTTGTCTCCATAGTTTGTATCTTCTATTGCAACCCAGCCATCCATGCTTATTCCAACCAAAGGCTAGGGAATGAATGAATGACCATCATCCGTGACTACCACAGTATGACTCCTCCCTGCAGCAGCTTTAGTAATTTTGTACCTTCAACGCAAGCATTAGTGAGAATAAGCTGTTAACCAACAACATCAAGAAACTCAATGAATTTAAGTTTATGAACAGATTTTAACAACCAACAACAACTAATAGAAGGAATGCCAAAATATTCAAAGGTACAAGGTAAAACAGAAAAGGTACAAATACACAAATAAGATAGTCCAAAGCTTATTTTCCCATATCATATTCATCCACTGAGATGATAGAATTTCACAACCAAAACATTATCTTTTTATTACAACCGACTTGAGTAAGAAGTTTAATAGATATGAGTCCTTAGCACATGAACCCCTTCAACTGTGGTTATAAATCTTCAATGATTAAAAGATAGACTCAAGTGGTAAACTATTAGCAATCTATCCATGTCACCGGTCTCTTCAGGCTACACAAAACACACCTAGAGTAAACCACAACACTAGTCACTAGGCTTCTGAATTTTTTGAATTATCAGTAGTGCAGCTAGAAGACCAAATTGAAGATAGCTAATCAGTTCACAAGTCAGCTAAGCAAATACAGTACAGTTCCAATACTGGGCATGATGATAAGATGATACATTGGCAAAAAGCAAAAGATACTAGATTAGTTATCTCAATTCTCAAATATCAAAGAGCAGCAAAACGTTTCTGGCCTGCCACTATACCCTTTCATGAAATAGGCAAAGGCATGAGAATATCATATCTTCTTGCTTTTCAAACATACTAAGGTTACTTTGGGGTTGACATATGCACTAATATGATTTCAATGAATCTACCATAGAAATTAAAGGAGTCTGTAAATCACCTGCCTAAGTGTTTCTCAGTCAGAGACACCTTCAGATATATAGGCAGTTGGGTCAGATTTCAATATTCACTGATTTCACTTAAGTAAATAATCTCAACTCCTAAATTGATTGAGGTCTTGATTGGGCTCACATGGGGCTGCCACAAATTTGGGCATGAGTATCGACAATCCAGACTACAAAACTATATTTTAAATTCTCAAATTGCAAGGAATTGAACCATTCTATTTCAAAGCTTAAATCTTTTAATCCAAGGAGAATTCCTCAGAAGTTACTCCAAGTGCGTATTTGATGTAACCCTTAATTATCTTTCCTAAACTTACGCCTAACGTAAGTTCTCAAATCCCTAACCACTTCCCCATCAGTATTGTTGCAAAGAGAGAGAGAGAGAGAGAGAGAGAGAGAGAGAGAGAGAGAGAGAGAGAGAGAGTTAATGCAACAAAGTATCACAGCTATCACAGTTTTCCCCAAATAACGCAATAACAATAAATTATACAATGATCTTTCAAATCTTCTCCATACCTATACTTCGCTCTGGTGTTTGCACAGCCTTCTTCGACAGTAAATCAGCGGGGGATGAACCGTCACTGGAGTCAGGAGTCAGACTAGTAGACAAATGCCTTCGACAAGCAACCAAATATGACTCGCCCTACATTGAATAACAGGGTTTACAACAACAACTAACACATAACCAGAGAAAATAACAGATTACAAAGACATCAATAACAAGCAATAAATTAACACAACCAATCTCGAAGTCTCGAATTATCATAGAATATAGTCAATGAGCATCATCATCATTCAATTCCCAAAACAAAAAACCATCTTAGCATACAAAATTACAACTTCATTATATATATCCGCTGCAAAAATAAACACAACAACAAAACAAACAAAATATTGAAACTTTACCAAACGAGAGACACGAAAACGAAAGCAAAAAACAAAAAAAAAAAAAAAAAGCTCACCTTTGGAGGAAATAAAACAATGCCAGAAGCAACTCCATGAGAATCTGCTCAAATGTGTACAACGGAGAGAGCTCAAAATACAATGAAAATGAATCAAAATTCAACAACCCAGATAAAAATTTCAATAGAAGAACAAAATGGGTTACCGTGAGAAGCTCGAAATGGCGCAGACAGAGACCCAAAACGACGTAATAGCCTTCTAGAAACCGAGAGCGCCATTTACTCTCCAAAGTTTTCTAGCTGTTGTTTGGAAGTTAACGGTTTTGTTGACGCCGTGATTGAAACTTTTCCGTCGGATGATACCGGAGAGACGGTAGTCGTCGATCGTCACTGAGAGAGAGAGAGAGAGAGAGAGAGGGTTTTCAGTTTCTGTTTTTATTTTATTTTTTATTTTCTTGGGTTTAAGAGAAAACCCAAATATAGATATGGGCCCAGTTTAGTGTTATTGGGCTTCTTGAAAAAGGCCAATATTGAAGATTAGTGGATCAATATTGAATGGTCTAATTGTTAAATTTAATTTTTTTTGATTAGTTGAATCCACTTAGGCCTCGTTTGTTTGACTGCATTGTATTGTATTAGGCAATTACCAAACATTGTATTGTATTATTTTAGTACATTTTAATTGTCTAATACAGCAAATACCGTATTAACTAATACATTAGGTTGTATTGTATTATAGAAAACACCTTTTTTTTTCCAATGAATATAGAATATTAATAAAATATGTGTTATGTTGTTACTATATTTTTTTTTATATAATTTCAAAATAAATAGGAAAATATTATTTAACTTTTTTGTTTCAATTAAAATAAATATTTATTGATTATTTATATAAAAATATTTATTGATTTATTCATGATAAGGATATTTAAAATTAATTATGAAGTATTTTTTTTTTAAATATTATATTTTTATAATATAATAAAATACAATAAAGTCATATAGGAATAACATAATACGATATAATACAGTACATCACCAAACACAAGTTTGTATTAATGATAATACAATCCAGTACAATACAATACAATACAATACAATACAATATAATATAATCTAGTACAGTCCAATACAATCCAATACGGTGTGTCAAACGAGCTCTTATTTAATAATTAAACAATTAAACAATTTTGATAACAAATAATAATGCATTGCAATCAGTTATTCTATTTTGGGTTACTACTTCCATATTGTGTTTCTTTTGTAAATTACTAAATAATAATAAAATATTATTTTCTTGTATTTAATCAAAGAATTTTAAGGTTGTGATATTTTTTTGGGATAATTACCCTGGTAGCCATCGACTTATGCCACCACTATCAAAATAGCCACTAGATGGGTAACTGGTTTATAAATGACCATTTTTGGCAAACAATGTTACACTAATGGTTATTCCGTTATAACACCGTTAACTTTTTCTAAGAATGTTACATTAATGGCCATTAATTTGTTCACTTGGTATCAAAATGACCATTATAATCATTTTTCTCCAAAATTACTCTAATGGTCATCCATTTTGTCTCCTTCAACTAATCATTTTTCTCCAAAATACAATTTTTTTATTTTTTAAAAAAAACAAAGTTGAAGATCCAATATAAAGATTGCCCCTCCTGTAAAAAATACATAGACACAAAGCCCAATTCATGCAAAATAGTTCTAGACACAAAGCCAAACACATCAGACGAACAAAAGAGAAATTTTGGAGGTTAACCTGTTTTGCAAAGATTTTTTGTGCAGAATTTTATTATGTTTGTGCTTTAGCCAAGTTCGTTGAGAAAGAGAGATAAATTTGTTAAACATAACCAAACATATTATATGATAATTGGTTAAACATTTTTCTCATTAAAAAAAGAGAAAATCATACCATATCTCCTTGAGATTTGTCATTTTACACTTAGAAACAACATTATTGAAAATTGACACTCACTTCTCTTACCGTTGGTTTAACCATTAAATTTAACACCTTGAAGTGTAATATCGTCATTTTATTCTTAATTTATTTAACTCATGGGTCTCCATCATCCATCTTGGTCTATGGACGGTTGAGATCAAATAAAAAATTAATAAATTAGCGAAGAAAAAAAATAGATCTCCATAATCCATCTTTGAGATGGATTTAGGAGATTAATTTTTTATTTTTTATTTTTTGGATCACCACCTTTTTTTATAGGAGGGGCAATCTTTATATTGGATCTCCAACTTTGTTTTTTAAAAAATAAAAAATTTGTATTTTGGAGAAAAATGATTAGTTGAATGAGACAAAATGGATGGCCACTAGAATAATTTTAGAGAAAAATGATTATAATGGTCATTTTAATATAAAGTGAACAAATTGATAGTCATTAATGTAACATTCTTAGAAAAAGTTAACGGTGTTATAAATGAATGGTCATTAATGTAACATTGTTTGCTAAAAATGGTCATTTATAAATCAATTCCCCATTTGGCGGCCATTTTGATAATGATGGCATAAATCGATGGTCACATGGGTAATTACCCATACTTTTTTTTAACTATAAATTTGAGATTTAAGGGAGGAGGATAGGATTACAATGGCAGTATCATTAATGCGCATGTGAGGAGTTTAATAATGAACTACTACCTCATTGATATGGTTTCTAATGTTATAAGACTTTTCTTTTATTTTTAAGAAATTATATATGGCATTGAAATTTCATTAGAGTTTTATTTGTAAATGAAATCATAATAGGAATTGCATTTGTCCTTTCAAGTTATTAATATATATCTATCTATCTATATATATATAATTGTTATTTAAAAAAAGAAAAAGAAAAAAGGAGAGGGTCATTTTTCGGTCAACAGATTAGTGCCAATAGTTTAAAGTAATCATCTTTTAAGACTATATATATATATATATATAATGTTTTTTAATTGACATCAAGACTAAGTGCTTGTTTGGTTGAGCTTTCTACTGGCTCAAAAGGTCTACTAACGTCTATTTAAGTTTTTTAGAATTGTTTGGTTGGGCTTTTGAGATTGTCTATTTTAAATTGAGTAGAGGCTAGTAGAGTTTAAACCTCTACTGGGTAAAAGCTCATAGGGAGGTACTTCTCCAAATAGACCTTTTTTTTTAAAAGTCTACTAACCAAACATCTATGATTTTTTTTTTCAAAAACTCTATTTCTAATAGATCTACTACAAGTAGATCTTTTACCAATAGAGGTTTTTCAAAAGCCCAACCAAACAAGCTCTAAATTAAAAGGTCCATTGAAACCTACTCAGATCAAGAACTGCTATTTATATTTTCAATGGATATGTCAATCATAATATTTACTTACCTGGATAATTCATGAAATAATTCATACTATAGTGATGGGATTAACAAGACATTTATCGAGATTATACTGAATATAACGGATCAGATCAAACGACTAATGCAGCGGATAGACTTAAAGTGAACAAAAGAATGAACTTCTAATTCATACCCAATATTAGATGAAACAAGATGGTGAAGAAAAAATGGGAATGCTTAATTTGCTAACCGAGAGTTATAGTCAAATTATGCAGACAATGACAATATTTTAATCCATATCGCTCGAGTCCACTTTCTCTTAATACAAGACTGCTTCACTAGACTTTAGATACCAAAACCAAGTCAGGCAATAAAATAGACCAACAACCCAAGACTGAGGACAACAAGAAGAGAGATTGGTCCACCAACCTCCACAGCCAGCTTTACTTTACCTCTCGTGTCTCCAAATGCCAACACAATTCCATAATTCTCTGCTCTACAAGTTTCAAACATGTTCTGGCATTGATGAGGAAAATTCAATTTCCAGACTAGATTTAAGCAGGCGGGTCCAACCAGAATTATAAGAAAAAAACAATACATGACTGAGGAATGACCAATCCAGTTGCTTAAATCTATTAGCTGGTCTGCGGGTCCATTTTCGGAACCAACCATCGCAATACACAGTTAACAGTATCAGTGATGGAAAATGGAGATCCATAACAAATAATTCCATCAAAGTAGCTGGTAAATGGGTCCATCACCTATAACAGATAATAGCGAGTCTGGTGGTGATTAAGACAGAGCTCGAAGTTTCAAGCTAAGTAAAAAGACCAACGAACTAAAAGGTGGGACAATCCTACATTGATTGTTTTGACACAATATATAGTACAAAAAGTTTCTTCAGTGTAAAAGAATGTTTCAATGTAATCCTGGTAAAATTTGTCCAAGGCACAAATAAATGAACGATTAATTACATTTCCTATATGAATGATGAACGAAATTTTTTCGATTATACATAAATATCCCAATTTGAGGCCGGGTATATCTAAAATAAAAAAATATTAAGGTAAATAAACTGCAAATTGTGAGTTTCTTATAATTTAAGGTACCACAAGAGTACTAAAACTAATATAAGTAGAAAAATAGACTTTAAAAACTTGGGAGGGACTTGAATTTGTTGGTCACCTATTCTTAGAAGGCAGTGTTATCTCCACCTGGTAGGATTGTGGTAACTTCTACTGCTATCACCTTCGCTAGTGTCAGAAGCCCCTTCACTTTGTTTATCGCCTAATTTTCCATTACCACGGTTCTCTTCATGATGTGAATGTGAAGGATCTCTTACAATTCGACGTTCCTGCAAAATGAATTACAAAATTGGATAAGACAAGTTGGAAAATGGAAATAGATTCAAGGATGGATAACTGTTGTTCTTTGCTATTATATATAACATAATAAATCTTGAATGGGAAGGAAAAAAAATAAAATAAAATAAAATAAAATAAAATAAAAACAATAAAAACAATAAAAAATCGGTGCATACATCACGAACCAACAAGTCATCTGCCTCAAGCATGTGAATCACATAACCCATTTTAGGCCTCTTTGTTGCATCAGGATCCACACATCGGAGAGCAACCAACAGGATTCTTTTAAGTGCTTTTGAAGCAGGCATCTCAGGTATCTTAGGATCAACTACTTCCTCAGATTTTCTATTTCCAACCATGGTTTTTAACCATTCAACCAAATTCACCTGCAATGTTTAGTTGTTTTCAACTTCTAGTCAGAAACAAGAAGGAATTCAATAGATCGGTGTAAAGCCAACAATTTATATGTCAGGACTAACCTCCCCTTGCGGTCGACTATAATCGACTGGGTTTCTCCCAGAAATTATCTCCATAATGAGTATACCAAAACTATAAATATCACTCTTTTCATTCAGCATCCCAGTGCATGCATATTCTGGTGCAACATAACTACAGAAACCAAAGATTCAGTTTCCTACTTTAAATAGGGAGGGAAATCAAAAAAATACAATCATCTCACCACAATATTATATACTAGAGTTGAAACTATGTGGAAAAAGATAAAAACAAAAAGGCCGAGGCAATAATTGAACTAACCCAAATGTTCCCATCACGCGAGTTGTTACATAACTATTCTCGGAACATAAAAGCTTAGCAAGCCCAAAATCAGAAACCTTAGGGTTCCACTGGCGATCAAGTAATATGTTACTAGATTTCACGTCGCGATGAACAACCTTGGGTTCAAGACCCTCATGAAGATAGGCCAGTCTGTAAGAACAACAAAAAATAATTACCAAAAATACCCCTAAGTGGCAATATCAAGATTCAAGCATAAATTTAGATAGAATTAAACTTGGAATATAAATTGCTGTACCCTTTTGCTGTTCCCAATATGATGTTCATACGTATATCCCACGTTAAGGGGCTAACATCCCCAACATCCCCATGAAGCCATTGATCTAAATTTCCATTGCCGACATACTCATACACAAGCATCCTACAAACCAGAACCAGACAATAAATTACTTCTCCTGATACACAGAACAAACACTTCAACCTCAGTCACTATTTAGGAAGATAAACTAATCAGCTGTCCAAACCTGTATGCACCCTCAACACAGTATCCGAGCAATCTGACAAGATTCTTGTGTCGAACACGCCCAATTGCATCCACCTCAACTTTGAATTCCTTCTCAGCTTGACCCCTGATTATATACAGGTCTCATAAGTTAATGATAGGAATTAGGAACCATAAATGGTTATTAAAAGGTAGCATACAGTAATTTATGAAAAGTAAAATTGCACTCGATATCAATTATAATTCAATTTACTTTGCTCAATTTATCAACTCGGGATAGATAATAGATTACCCAAAAACAAAAAACAAAAAAATTGAGCAAGATCTTTTCTTTTCTTTTTTCAAAAGCAAGTTGCTTTACAGCAAAAATTCTGTAGCTAACACAAGACAAGAATAACTAACAGAGAAGGGAAAATAAAATCAAAAGAAAATTCAAACACCTGAGTATCATTTAATCTCAACTACAATTGATTGTTTAAAGAGAATTAACAAAAATATATCATATAATTAAATCTAGCCATCCTTATCAGTTATCACTATGAAGACACAGTCAACTGTAACTATCACAAGTGCTATCAGCTGATTAAAATTGAGTCAAAATTTTAATTTTTTTCTCTAAGCAACCAAATCCAGATCAGAAATTTTATTCTAAAACCCCCAAAAAACATATAATATAATGTCCATAACAGAAATTCTAATAAAAAAAGTACCTGTTGTTTAACAAATTCTTGACAGCAACTCTATGACCGTCACTCAAAATCCCACTGTACACAATCCCGTAACCACCTTCACCGATCACATTCTCTTCACACAACCCATTAGTAGCGGCCTCAAGTTCTCTCAACGTATACCACCGGCCCCACCCGAGATGCGAAACTTCCGGGCCCACACTGCCACTCGCAAACGACGCCGTATCACATGCACTCCCCGTCCCTCTACTCTCTCCACTCGACGGCCTGTCGGAGAACACCACGCGGTGCTCGATCTTGCCGATGTCGACCTGAATCTCCGGGACCGGAGCAGCCGGATGGTGCACGATTTCCTGAATTTCTTTCGAGATTATCGGAGGACTGGTCGCGATCTGCTTCGACGGAAACTGCTGTTGGTTCTGCTTTTTCCGGCGAGACGTTAGACATAACGAGAGAAGGAAGAGAGTGAGAACTATCAAAGAACCCAATAAGATTCCGATGACCACCCAAAGTCGAAGCCCGAAGATTGATGTCTTCTTCGAAAGCTGTGTGTTCACAAACGCAGCGTCGTACACAGACATTTTTTGTAAGAAAAGAGTGAGTGAATGAACCAAATATGAAAATTATTATTATTACAGATTTCTCGGCATGATTTTACAGGGAAACCAAAAAAAATAATGGAAATTGAAGATATGTGAGACTGTGAGAGAGAGGAAAAAAAACAAAAAATTTGTAAGAAAAGGAAAGAGTTAGTTGTTGTTTTTAAGTGTAAAAATGAGCTGTCTATTTCTCCCTAGCTGGAGCTGCCTTCAATTCTTCAAGTGTCTGTACACGCTAAAATGACGTGTAATGTAATATGCTTATGTCCGTGATTATGCGCTGCCGTTTCGACTGTTGTTTGAAAATTGGGACCCATTTAATTCTACTAAGATGATATGGTGGGAGCGTGACCGTTTAAAGTTAAGACAGAGATCATACATGTGTGTTTCCATGTACCGCCACGTGGAAATAGTTAATAGATGTTTCGATGACTGAAATCGTAAATATCAAATATTTTTCGAATTTTGGGAGTAAGTGATATAAAAAATATTACTGAATATTTCGATATTTCGATATTGATATATTTTCTGAAATTAATATTTGTTTCCTTAGTTAAATTCAAACCAAGTAATAAAAAGAGATATTTAAATATATCGGATCCATTCAAATAATACCATATTATATGGATAATGAATCACGTAAGACAACAATGTCACATATTGAATGCCGTTGCAATATTAGTGATTTGAATGTTTTTTTTTTCTAATAAAAAAGAGCATATAAGCATAAATGGCAAATTGATGTAATTAATAGTTGAATTTAGATGACTAATCATGCATGTATTTCCATGTTGCCATGTGGAAAATGTAAGTAGATGTTTTGGTATGTCGAACATTTACAATAAGTTTACTCATATTGGAGTTTGAGTAAGTAAATATCGATCATATTCATGATATTTTTTAAATTTTGGGAATTAGATATAAGAATATTTATAAATATTCCTAATATTTTTGGAATCAACCCAATATCATACGATATGGATAATTATCGACTTATATATATATTAGTCTTTCTATTGTTAGTTCGTCCTGACAATAAATATATCAAGACGAAGAATGTGAACTATAGATTATAAAAAAGTTTTGATAAGTACATACATTTTGAATCAAAGTATATAAATCTAGTGATCCACATTCTTCGTCGTGATATATTTACTATCAGGACAAACTAACAATAAAAAATCTATATGTATTCAATTTATTAAAATAATAGAAAAGTGATCCGACTGTTTTTCCGACTTAAAAGAGCCTCTACGAACACAAATGGCAAGAGTGAGGACTTTGGAAAGAAAGAAAGAAAGAAAAAAAGAAAAAAAAAAAAGTGTGAAGAAGAAGCGGATTGGCTTGGCTTATTATTTTGCTTGTGAATGAAGCCATTCTCCCTGTGATAATTGCCCACTTTAAAGGCGCATTTGGCAAATTATTGAGAATCTTTTAATGTATTATATTCTATTGAATCAAGACAAGATAAGGAAAAGGTCTTCCATAATAGAAAATTGAAAGATAATAAAGATAATTATTATTATTATAATTATTATATATCATTGGTTGAAACTTGAAAGTCCACAAAGAAAGAATTGAGTAGACACTAGACAGCAATTATAGAAGAAATGCAACAGAATTTGATAATGATTTCTTGTTTTGTTTTCGTGTCATAAGACAGTTGGGATTACTTGGAGCTTTTGGTAAAGACAGATTCCCTTTCTTTTCTCTATTGTCATTCATGTTTTCTCTTTCTGATTAGATCAAAATGCCTTTCTAATAAATAAATTGATCAATAATAGGACAAGCAAAATCTATATAATAAATTCACGGGTGTTTTTTTGGTTTGGAATAATTTTAATTAGTTGAAATTGATCAATCATTTGTCATACCTAACATACATTACCAATAAGAAGAAAATATATCACACAAGAAACTTAACCTACAATGCTCTACCATCTTTTTCATTTGGTTATTAGTGGTAGGGTTATGGTTTGGTCCCCGCATCAACAATGACCGGTTCGTTTTCAAAAACGAGATGGAACTATGTGCCTGCATTTCTACGATGCAGATATTTAGTAAATATCATGAACAAAAGTTGAGATTTGAACTCCAGTTTTATTAAAAGCATAACCACTTAACCAAGAGCGGATGTAGTTTTAATTTACTTTTTTTGCCGTCCATAGAAAAATATTAAAATTGGTTTGTCGAATATATTATCATTCACCATTGGATGGTCTGAATAAGCGAGAAAAAGACTAGAAAATTTACTAGCATTTAAAATGTCCGTTTGAAATTATTGAATATTTCAAACCACCGTTTTTAATAAATTTAAAATTCCATTAAAAAGGAAAGAAAATAGAACTTATAAATTACAAGTCCTATATTCAGAGGGTCAATTAAGTAACTACAACCTATAGATGACAAAAACCCTAATTATTCTTCAAACAGTCCACTATATGACATCTTTTATGTTAAAAGATAGAATATTAGGATAGTGTTTGCATGTGTAAGGCCGTGACTGACATTGAACTTAAAAATGGATCAGGAAATTGTCGACAAATTTAAATTCTATCATCATAAGCTCATGCAATCAGAAAATATAGAATTACTTCTCTTGCACACTTCTTCTCAGTGAATTCATGGAAATTGAGTTCTTAACATGCAAGTGCTTTAGGTACCTGATACAGAGGAGAATGTAATCTCCGAAAAAGAACTTACAGATATCGAAGTGTTACAGCTGTGTGGCCTCTCATGATTGCAGTAATCTGTCCATCGCGACAAAACTAAACAAAAAGCTAAGTAACAATCAATCTACTTTCTTGTCAGGTTCATCAAGTGCGGCCAGTCTTTCGACAAGGGGAGGGTGAGAATAGTGATAAGCTGAATACCAAGGATCCGGATTCATAGTTGACAAATTTTCTTCCTGAAAAACCATCAGATCTCAATCAGTAAACCAACAATTTCCTGTCATTAACATTTTAAAGTAGTTTCAATAATTTTCAAGGTACATAACCAGACAGAATATAATATTACATAGGTGGGTCATGGACTGATTAAAATGCTGTTTATATTCATCCATGGCATACTCTATTTCCATTGAGAAATCGATAAAGGAAATCAATCAGAGGGATATTATTAAGCTTAAATCAACAGGCACAAAGCAGACAATTCAAAGAGAATGGCATGACAAAAACAAAATTAAGAGAAATGAGAAAAAGAAAGGGAAGATCAATTTGTTATAATCAAGGGAGGGTACAAGTAAAAAGTCACCTGTAGTCTCACAAGACCAGCACGCAGAGCAGAACTATAACCGAGCTTCTTACCAAAGGCATCAGCCTACATAGGACAAATACATCAATTTAGATCAAGATTCAAAACAACATCCAGCAGAGAGGAGGAAAGAGACTAAAAGCAAACCTGAAATTCGAAAGATCGGCTCACAAGATTAAAGCCAAAGTTTATCAGGTGTTGGATTGGTATTACAGTATGCTGCAAACAACAAGGTCAGGGTAAACTTGTTATACAGCTCTTATGGTATTAGTATTACTCTCTTTCTATACTGCAGAAATTTTTGGAAGTGAATTTTAATAGAGTAACAATAAAATGTACTTCAAACGCATTTGAATAACATGGAAGTCATACTAATACATAATGCTAATGCTATATTAATTCTACAACTAGCAATAATTCTGCAAAATATATGCCTGGTAAAGAATTCTTTCTTCTCTAGTATCTTCTTTCATTGTCTCCCGACTCCCTCTCTAAATAACAAAATTCACTTTATAATGCAACAGAACTAAAATTATCATGTGCAAAGACATTGCAGATTTGCAGCAGCACTTCTTGCACACTACATGGTGGAGAAATAGTTGATGATATATCGCCTCAGTTTACAAGCATACAAATAAACAGCATTAAAAAAAATGTCTAAGACCTAAATCCTTAACAGCTTATGCTGATGAATGGGATTAGTAGATTTCATTAAATATATATATATATATCTCCTTCCACAAAAACTATTAATACCTGAAAGATGATGAGACCAATGATTACTGGCTGCGTATCAAACCCAAAACTCCGAAAGAGATCAGTTGAATTCCTCACAAGAGTATATCCTCCAAATTGCAAAAATGTAAGAAGCTGCCAATATCAGACCAAAACCCTTTGTCAAAGCAATGAAAAAACGTTATTCTTTTTCTGGATTAGTAAAACCATGTCATAGTAATAAACACATATACATTATATTCATATTTATATATAAAAATTATCCTACAGTTCCATCTTGAACTTATGAAATGCGGACTTCTGTCTTTTAGCGAATTTCTAATGTAAAAGATAAAAGTTCACAATTTGTTAATATTAGTACATCCTGAGGAGTTAAGGACCATTTGTGTGTGTGTGTATGTGTGTGTGTCAAATATTTTGCTATTGCACATGGAACAATAGAAATAGGAAAGAATCTACAAATATATAATGTGCCTATATAGCAAGAACACCAAATGCTTCACAGCTCATGTGCCCCAATGCTTTAATCAGACATCAGTATCGTAAAAACATGAGGTTAATCTTCGAGATTTAAGGAAAAAAGACTAGGAAAACAACCCCCTTCCTTTTTCTACCATTAATCATGCAAAATGGATAATGATGTTGGATTATGTAACAAGTTTAGACACTACTAATTGGCACTAAGGAATCAATGAATTTTTATCCAGCTAAAAAAGTTTATATCTGAAATTCAAACTCCTAGAAAAATGCTAAAAGGAACCCCATATTCGTTTGGGTATTCTCATGTATAAACCTTCTAGTGAAATAAAAATAGCTTGCTATAACTATGCTAGTACACTTTTGACTTTCCAAAAGCAACATAATAAAAATACAATTAGTAAGGTATTACTTGAGCAAAAAAATTAGGAACTGTTTCAAATACTGTTCTCTCCAACATGCTTCAAAACCATTCCTTCAAATCCTGCACTCAAATTCACACCTACATTTTCCCATTACTTGTTCCAAATATTCTACCAAATACACATATTTGAGTAAGAAATTCATTAAAAACAACTCCTAGATCTCAGTTTTGACACCATGGCTGCAGTGCAACATGCCGCAGCTTTCAATTAATATTCATCACAAAACAAGTAATATAAACATGTTACTATGCCCATTAACACAAGCTGAAAATAATTAAAAGCTTGTTGAGATGTTAAGATTACTTTTTAGCTTAAAGTTAGGGCAAGACTTGCCACTATAACATAAATGTCCAACACTTGCATAGTATCAAGAAATAAAAAAACTGACAGGGTCAAGAAAAAATAAATAAAAAAGAAAGATGCAAGGTAACCTTCACAGAGATGAATTACGGCTTACCTGAAGGGAAATGAAAGAGTACATTGTATGATTAAGTTTCCAGTGCCCAAGTTCATGGGCAATGACAGCTACAATTTCCTCGTTATTTTTGCACTGCAGAACATCACTTGATCACATAAGGATTCTTCCATATTAAAAAGAGAAGCAATATCATTTTTACTGATAAATAATAGGAGACAAATATACAATTGGATACCACCCACTGACCCACATAGCTGCAAATGGATGCATGTGACTTAACAAATGCAGGTAGTTTACTTTTTAGTCCTACTCCTCCAAGGAAGAATAAAATACTTCTTGTGGTAGTTCAGTTGTTAGACTAAAATGGATCCTCGGCATCCAGAGATCTTATTTAATTTAAAGTAAAGGACCAGTATTGCAAACTACTACATACATTTTATTCAATATCTAAAATTAAGAAAATGGTTACGACACATGCCTGTTCAGAAGAGAGATTGAATAATAAATCTACAGCTGAAATGTGCCATTGTTAATTTAACCCTCTAACTTGAAGATAACACTACAAAGACTGTTCCAGCCAGCAATCAGTATTGACCTCTCCCCTCCCCAACAAACCTTTAGATTTACATTGATGATATCAAAACCAGTAGAGCAAATACGACGCACTGATGAAAAAAAAAATTTGAATGCGAACAAAAAGAAGCAATTACTTTGCACCTGTGTTTCATAAAAAGATATTTCAGGAAGATGAATATAGGAAAGATAAGGCCCATTTTCAAATGAAACACATTCTCACCTGCTGAATCAATGTGTCATAAAGGACAATCCGCTTGTTCTTAAAAAATCCATACATATAGGCCTGCAGAATGTTGATAAAAGATAAATGATATTAGTACATATACAGTGAGAAACCAGGCAGGAAAATCCTCTTTCCAGTCTTTTTAAATTTGGTAATGACTCCAAAATAAACAATGCTTGCAGCCTTGCACAAGCTTTTAGTATTGCAACGACAAAGGCACGTGAATTTACCCATTTAATGTAATTAGCAACTTTTTTCTATGCTCCAAAAATCATTTAAATTTTTGAGTAAAAGATCTACTCCCTTTTCATATAGCCAATCACAGTGTTAACAGATATTTACAGTGACAATAATTGGAAGTATGTAATATTCCAATATGAAAACAGCAATGATATACTATCCTAGAAGCAGCTAAAATACATAGTATCCAGAGTATAAGGAGAAAAAAGGAATTCAAGCTCTATTCTTTATACACATTGGCCCACATCTAATTTACAACTGCAGCATGTGGAATGTTCTTATGTCAATGGATTCAATCCAAGATACATGGAACTATGGAAGTTTAGACATTAGTAGAATTCACAATTTTTATTCTAGGTACCCATTTCATTCAAATTATAAGTTAATTTATAAACCATATTTTTTATAATTACACACAAACTACCCAGAAAAACAAAGGCTGATAATGCAATATGTTCAAGAGTCGAGTCCTCACATTGCTATGGCTTGACCTTGTGGATCCATCAACAACATACAACTTCTTTAAGGGAAACTTTTGGGAGGAAGCAAGATTCTCAATCTTCTCCTTGAGTTCTCCTTCTGGAAGCTATTTCACAGCATAGAAGGAGTAAAGAAGATCAATTTTTAAATTGAACACGTAACAAATGGATTAAGTGTGACAAGACCATAAATACTTACAGGGGTGAACTTGTTAAACAGTGGGGCTATGAGAATAGGGTAAATTGTCATCATCACAAGAGAAAGAACAAGCATAAATCCCCAAAGATAGATGGCCAGATAAGGACCTCCTTTCTGCAATAATGCAATTAACAATTACCGTTATGAAGGAAAAAACACAGAAAAAAAGAAACTAGATAGCAAATAAATAGTTAATTTTGAATTTAAAGTAAAACTAGCAATTGTTCTGATCATAAAAAATACTCAATTAAGAAATAATGGGGATTGTAAAACGATAGCAACCTTATGCTGCAAATAATTGCTAGCTCTGTCAACACTAGCAGATGGTCATACCTGTACTATTATGATGATTGCAGAAACAATAGGTGGGCCAAGTATAACAGCAAGGAGCATTCCTTTGATCATATCCCTAAAATATAACCATACTGTTTGCTGTAAAACAGGCAACAATAGTCAATATCAGGAAGCAGAAAGAAATAAAAAGAAGGAAAAAGGAAAACCAAACAATTAGAAAATTATACCGGTAAAAATGGAATCAGCAAAAACACAAATGTTTAGTAAATTGTAAACAAGGGAAACACACAAAAATGAGTAGAAAAATCAAGTGAGATACGAACTTTGTTAAAACCGTGGCGGGCCTCAATCACAAAGGTTGAATAGAGAGAAAATGGCAAATCAGTGATCTGCACAGACATTTGCAAACAAACAATCAATACAGTAGAGTGGAGAGGTATTAATTTAATGCATTAATTTTATGGTGGGAATTCATATAAGCTCACAAACTCATAGTTATGTAAGCCTACTGCTACCACAAACCATAAAACAAACTTGACAGCATGTCAAGAACATTGTAAGAATTAGATATAGATTGCACTACCTGCATCAAAAAAGCATATGAATTATACATTCTATGACATGTTGCTTTCCAGAGTCAGAAAAGGGATGATTATTGGTATTATTATTATCATTTTTTCCATAATATGTACAATTTTCTAGTAGAAGAGTACAGTAAATTCATAGATGATACAGTTGCACCTAATTAGAATGTGAAAACACACAAAAAATTATCTGAAAGTATTTTAAAAACTAAACATGTTATGTACCTAAGGGGCACACTACAGACGGCTATCATGGATTTGCATAGTCCATAGCAAAAACAAAAACCTATTTATCTTACAGGTTATACAAAAGATATCAGAGTACACACCTGTGACCATAACATAACACCACCCAAAAATGCCAGGGTGTGCAGTATTTCATTTTCTGCATCAAGCCCAACTAGAACCAGAAAGTTTCCTGATTTCTGCAGTCACAAGAAATATTAGATTGTGATAAAATAACTTCAAAAAAGGATCACAAACATCAAAACTGAGGACTCACCTTCCAAAACCAAGGCAATATTCTAAATAACAAAATTGCTGAGTCCATCACTACAGTCACGAACTCGTGAAGAAAATGAAAGTGGCTGGAAGTTAGAAAAGATGCATCAGTATAAACATTGATTAAAATTAAAATAATAAAATAAAGTATGGACACGTATTTTGAAGGCCAGGACAAGTAAAGGAAGCTTGATGGTCAAATTAAAATGTTAACTATAGTAAAGAATCAGTGGAACAGTAGAGACAGACCTTTTATCAAGACTATAGGCACGAGCCTTCTCAAATTTCTCTTGGCTGATTACCCCTTCCAAAGTTTTAGGAAGTCTTGGCAGTTTGTGGGCAGCATGTTGACGCAAATCCAGAAAAGTTTCAAAGAAATACATTACTATCATAAATCCTGCAAAAGATTATGAAAATAAGGAACCAAAACAAAGAAGCAGAAGAGATTCAAAACAAAAAAAAACTGCAATAACCATCAGATTACAACAGCCAATAGGTCATTGAAAATAATCAAGACATATGCTGCGAACCAAAGGCCTCTAAATGTGAAAATGACAATTTGGTATGCTTCGAACAATGAATTCATGGGGTTGTGACAGTGCTTTGACCAAGATCCACATAAGAAACGATCTTTGAAATGCCATCAAAACTTGTTTCTGACCCTCTTAATAATCCTTTTTAGACAAATAAGGTGTACATTGAAAGCAAACCATACCACTTTACTCAACGCAACCAAATACAACTATTAACTCCATTGAGTTGAATTAGTTTTAACTTTCTCTTCCCCTTCTCTCCAGCAATCAAAAGAAGGCTACTGGGAATACACAATACAGTATAGCAGAAAACAAGAAAGCTAATAACTAAGGGAACAAATACATGTTGCACTACAAGATCGAACAACAAAAGCCACTCGGTTTGGTGTGTATCTCTATCAGTGCAAGAACCATTTTAGGAACTTCCCAAAATTGGCTGCTTTAGCAAGAGTTGCTAGTAAACCCAGGTTAAAGAGAACTCTATAAAGTACTTAATAGTTAATAGTAGATTAGTAGGCCAACCAACCAACATCTCCACAGCCTGCAAAAAGTTAATCACTTACAACATAACCCAAAAAATATTGAACACAACTCACAGCCAAAATGTGAAAAAGAATTATATTAAAACATAAAAAAAACCTAAAATCTGATTCCATGTCATTTTGGTTTCCAAACTCTAAATCTGACATCTATTCTTGCAAAACATGGAGCCATACTAATAATGACAAACAAATAAATAAATAAAAACCCCACCAACGTTACAACAATCAAGAAGAAGAATTAGTAAGCAGATAAAACTATTTTTAATAAAGAAACATTAGAGTTATAAATTAATAAGCGAAACATGAATTTACAGTACGAAAAGCCCTAACAAAAATTACGCTACGTACATCAATCAACAAGATTTTTTGGGGAAAACAAGAGAAGAAGAAAATGAAAGCAATCACAGGAAGGTCAGGAGAAACAGAAAAAGGCAAGCGATGAAGAAAGAAAGAAATAGCATACCAACGACGGTTTCCATGTAAGGGAACACCATGGCTGTCTTTTTTTTTTCGTAGCGAGTCGACTGAGATTTTCTTTTTTTTCTTGCTAAGCGTAGAATAACGATGCTCTGTTGTAGTTTGGTGTTATTTATAAGTCAAGGTTCAAGATGACCCACGATTTGTTTTTTATTATTGTATTAATATTAATATTTAGGGATACTTACACCGATTCCTACTCATTATTAAAAATTGAAAATAGTGTTAGATGAGAAATTCGTTTTAAAATGTCCATTTTAAACCAACAATTAAGTATCATTAGGGATATTTAGATATCGTTTGTTTTTTCCACTTAAAACTTAATGATATGAATTGAACTATTTAAATTGTTTTGTTTTTTTGTTTTTTTAAATGGCCAAACAACTTTAAAATATCAAAAAAAAAAAAAAAAACTTTAAAAAAAGTAAGAAATCCTAACTTTTAACTTAATTCAAAATCACTGGATTACAATTATAATATTTACTTCCAAGTCTATCCAATTAAAATATTAACATATTTCTTATTTTAAACGGGTTTAAAAAAAAATAAAAAAACATAAAAATAAAAATAAAAAACATAATCACTTCTCATACTAGAATTTTCATGAAATTGAACAATTGAATTTCTTTAGTCCCTAACAAATCCAGGTAAGAACTTAGTGCTCAATAAATTTGTCTATCATATATATATATATATTCAAAAACCTATTTAAAAAAAAAAAATCAAGAACTTTTTTTTTATTTGGCTTTTGGTGCATATTGAACTTGAACTTTTGTTTACAATAAACAAAATTGAATTTGAACTTCTTTTAATTAATATGGGTATAAATGTAAAATTACTTATTTTCAGACAATTTTATTTAAAAAAAAAAAAAAAAAAAAAAAAAAAACAAACAAACAAATATATTGACAGTACATTTAGACGTGAGAAAAAAAAAATTAGGTTCAGATTTTAGTCCATATTCAATCTTCTGAAAAATTCAGGACTATTCAGTCTTCAGACAAAAAAATAAACGACCCACTGATTGCCACCTATTTGGTCGGTTATTAGATGAGAAATTCATTTTAAATTGTTCATTTTAAACTAACATTGTGACACTAATTGTCATTCCGTCACACTTTGTTGACTTTCTCTAATATTACCTTTAAATGGGTGGTATTTTAGTTTTTTTTTTTTTTTTGTTTTCTTTCTAAAATTGGACCGACCTAAGAGGAAAAAACATTACAGAAGATTATATGCTGAAAAACCCCTATGTGGTATCCATATAAATATATAAGAAAAGAAATTAAAAAAAAAAATTAAAAAAACAAGGAAAAACAAATAGTCAAGCAAAAAACACTAAGGGTGCGTAGACCTAACAACAAAAAGAGAAAGACACGCATGCCATAACAAAAGCAAAAAAGAAACATTTAAAGAAAACGAAAACGAGAAGACTTTCTGCCCATGTAATCATTGCCAACCAAAGAAAAGCAAAAAGTCGGAGTAGAAGACCACCATAAAGAGACCTCCAAACCCAAAGCATGCTTAGAGAGAGTGTCCGCCACCTGATTACCTTCCCTAAAAATATGAAAAACTTGGAAATCCATGAGTAATATGAGAAAGGCACCGATGCCAGGTCTATCGAACTCGCTAAGGAACCTGATCAGAGCGAGCAGAAATCAGCTGAATCACATAAGAAGAATCACTCTTAAGCCAAATGTGACGCCAATCATTAATCCAAGCATAGTTGATAGCTATCGATACTGCCAACAATTTAGCCTCAAAAGCAAACACAAAACCAAGAGGGGCAGCAAAACAACCTTTTATGAATGAGCGGCAGTTGTGAAACACACCTCCGCAACCTCCAGCACCAGGAAAACCTACAACAGCCCCATCCGTATTAACCTTGACCCAACCAGAAGAAGAAGGCGACCAAACAACACTTTTGATGACATGCTTAGCTTTGAATAAAAATAAGAGGTTACCTTAAGAGAATCAATTAATATTGAAAAAATCTCTCCATAAATACCACTCTCATTTATTATTTTTAGGGAAATTATTATTCTACCCCCTGTAGTTTGCCATATTCTCCATTTTCCTCCCTCTAGTTTCAAAATTCTCTAAATTCCCCCCTCCCATGCACAAATACAACCAATTTCATCTTATAAAAATAGGCATAGAAGGGGGGAAATTGGAGAATTTTGAAACTAGAGGGGGGGAAATGGATAATATGGCAAACTATAGGGGTGAGAATGATAATTACCCTTATTTTTATAAAGGAAAAAGTTACAATTAAAGATAGAAAAAATATGGGGTATTATCACTAAAGTCCCTACTTTTTCATGAATTGTCATTTATTTAAACGTCTTTGCCATATTAATCACTTTAGTCCCTTGTTTTTTTCAAAATACATCACTTTAGTCCATTTGACCAAAAAACTAGCGGTCAACTATAACAAAATGTATAAAAATACAATTTTAACCTTTATTGTTATTTTTAAATTTTTTCTTTTAGTCCCTCTAGTTTCAATAATAGCTGGTTAACCCCTAAAAAAATTAAAATGTCTTCATCAAGGATTGAACCTTCAACCTTAAGGTTAAAAGTCACAAGCTTCAACCAGCTAAGCTACTCTAGCTCAATGTTAAAGATTTGTTGATTTAAATGTATATATAGTTATATAATTTGTTTAAACTAATTTAAATATGTTTATATAATTTAAAATAAACTCATATTTAATAATAATATGTAAAAACATATTTATGAAAATGAAAAAGAAAATAACCAAACAAAAGGAAACCCAGAAAATCCACAAAATCAAAACCTGTAATTTTTTTTCTTTCTTTTTTTGGATTTTTTTTCTTTTCAAAAAATATATTATTTCAATTTGATAAAAAAAAAAAAAAAAAAAAAAAACCCCAGAAAATCAAATCTCATAAATTGAATTTTTTTTTTCCTTTTTTTCCTTTTGTTTTGTTATTTTCTTTTTCATTCTCATAAATATGTTTTTATATATTATTATTATATATTAGTAAAAAAATCCAAAAAAAGAAAGAAAGAAAATAATTACAGGCTTTGATTTTAAATTATATAAACATATTTAAATTTGTTTAAACAAATTATATAACCATATATATACATTTAAATCAACAAACCTTCAACAATGAGCTAGGGTAGGTCAGTTGGTTAAATCATGTGACTTTTAACCTTAAGGTTGAAGGTTCAATCCTTGATGGAAACATTTTATTTTTTTTCAGGGGTTGACCAACTATTATTGAAACTAGAGGGACTAAAATTAAAAATTAAAAAATTACAATAGAGGGTAAAATTGTATTTTTACACATTCTGTTATAGTTGACCATTAGTTTTTTGATCAAATGGACTAAAGTGATGTACTTTGAAAAAACAAGGGACTAAAGTGATTAATATGGCAAAGACGTTTAAATAGGTGACAATTCATGAAAAAATAGGGACTTTAGTGATAATACACCAAAAAATATTCATAATATATATATATATATAAATAAATAAAAATTCAGCGGACAGAGATAAAATTTAGAGTACAAAAAAGGAAATTTTTTGAAACAATTATATATATATATTTTATTTTTATGTATGCAAGTTGTATCTAATATTCTAATTTTGATCAAATTTAGACTATAAAAAAGGCAAAAAAAAAAAAAAAAAAAAATACTGGAAGATTTGATATATATATATATATTATTTTCTCGTAGCATGCAAGTTGTATCTATTCTAATTTTTATTTTATGAATATTTTCACTATCTTTAATTGTAAAATTTTCCTTTGTAAAAAAAAAAATAAAAAATGAGAATTGCATTTATGGAATGATTTTTTTTTTTATATATATATAAATATTAATTGATTTTATTTAAGGTAACCTCTTTTTTACCAATATGCCACTTATTTTACGGTGATATTAGAGAAAGGTAACGGAGTGTGATGGAATTGCCAATTTTGTTACACTCTATGCATAAAATAACTATTTTGAAATGAATTCCTTATATAAGAGTTTGTTTGGTTGAGATTTTGAAAAACCTATATTGGTAAAAGATCTACTTGTAGTAGATCTTTTAGAAATAGAGTTTTTGGAAGAAAAAAAAAATCATAAATGTTTAGTTGGTAGACTTTTTATATATATAAAAAATGGTATATTGCCAAGTAGAGATTTAAATTATACTAGTCTCTACTCAATTTAAAATAAACAATCTCAAAAGCCCAACCAAACAACTCTGAAAAAACTCAAATAGATATTGGTAGACATTTTGAGCCAATAGAAAACTCAACCAAACAAGCACTTAATGCCATTTTGATAGTGCCCAACCAAATTTGTAGTCACCGGGGTAATTACCCCTTATTATTATTATTTGATTATGTTATTATTATTATTATTATATTTGATATACTGCTACTTTTCATTATTATCATTAATTTACATGATTTGTTTTTTAAAACCAAAAAAAAAAAAAAAAATCATGTGTTTTTTTTTAATTATTATATATTTAGAATTTGGAGAAAGATACGACTAGAACACACAATTTATGGATACAATAGGTTTATTATCAAGTCTTCTCAATTTTTATTTATTTTTAAACACGTTGAATCTGTTGATAGGATTGTTTCATAAAATTAAGAAGAAAAAACACATGCTAGAATAATCGAGGGCAATTTGGTATTGTTATAGTTTTTAAAATAATCATGGTTAGTTGCGTTGAAAAAATTATCTGTGAAATTAATCATACAACTATTTGGTTAATAATACCACTCAACTCAACTTAATAAATAGTGCTAAACCTGCAAAAAGCTTCAAAATGTGCTATTAAGTTTTATAACTCTTTTGAAAATCAACAATCAACTCAACTAAAATGGCATGTAAAGAATATAACAAATATATGTTTTTATATCGAAATAATACTCGTTATCAAATATATGTTTTATGGTTGCAAACTTGAATTTCTAGCTCGGCCTCTGGTAGAGGTGATTTGTACGATAAAAAAATGGATTATCTTGCTTAATGTATTTATTATCATTTGGTTTGATCAAAACAAGGTTAAAAACTTGTTGGTTGTTAGAGAAGGTGAGGACAAGTGTCTTTGCATGTGTTGCATTTGATGACGCTTTTAATGGTTTAAAACCATCGTACATCAGGTGACACCAGAAAATAATTTGTAGTGCAAAACATATACCAAAAATAATTGGCTTCCAAGGAAATGACATGATACAACTAAATCCCCCATAGCCAATTCCCTTATAACATTATTATTATTATTATTTAGGAAAGCTATTAAACATACTAATCAATCGCCTTTGTTGTTGTTATTTTTTTTTTTTTTTTGAAAAGCAATTAATTGTCTTTGATTTTAATTAATTTTGATATAGTTAAATATATCAGGGGTGTGTATGCAATTAAAGTAATCTTTCCGATACTTTCAAAACAACTCCTAAAACAAGGGTGTTAGTGAAAATAATCCTCC
Organism: Acer campestre; assembly: GCA_954870605.1. Lineage (NCBI taxonomy): Eukaryota > Viridiplantae > Streptophyta > Magnoliopsida > Sapindales > Sapindaceae > Acer > Acer campestre. Next base: position 5,263,722 of record OX940802.1, read on the forward strand.
TTTTAGTCACCACTCACCACGCCACATATACTCCCCGGAAACTCCATTTCAGAAAATTGAATCCGATACAGAGAAAAGTAGAAAAGCCTGACTCAATCGTCACAAAACCACCCTGACTCACAGAGAAAACAGAAACCAATCGTCTCAAAACCCTAATTGACCCTCTCTTGCTGTGAACCTTCACTTTAACCAAACCAAATACAATGTTGCTCTCAAAGCCAAGAACACATAACTTCCATGTCCATCGTTGTTGCATCAAACCTGCTGGATTTGTATCAAGTACCAGATTCCCTGGCGTTAAGTTTCAAAATCTTCAAAGTTCTGGCCTCAAAGACAGAATCTTTTTGAGTTTTAGCCGAAAAGCCGAAAGCTTGTTGACCTCTAGTGTCAAAGTTCAAAGCTTTTCACACGATCTTCAATTTCAAATGAGAATCAGAGTTATCAAGCTCCAGGTTAGATATTTATTTTGATATAAAGTATTAAAATGTTAATTCATTAATCAATTTTATAGATTTGATGAATATACATTTGCTTTCTCACAATAGTTTCTCTTATCTAGGTGGGATTGTACAGTTTACACCTATGGAACATATTTACATGGTACTCTTGACTCATATTCAAGAGGTGCTGCAGGAGCTTCCTCAGTCTCAAACTCTCACGTGGTTATAGACGTTTATTGAGGGGTAAAGCTTTTATTTATTTATATATATATATATATATACAGCAAAATTTTGTGACATTATCTGAATGGAGGTCTGTTCAACATTTTGTTGCTTCTATCTTAATAAATTTCTAATTTTTATTACTTCTATCTTAATAAATCTATATAACTTGGTGACCACACCTCAAAATATTGGTTGAGGTATAAGTTCAAATCCCCCTCCTCATGTTAAAAAAAAGTGAAAAATAAAAAAGCTATAATTTAAGATAGACTTATTAGCACTAGACCCCCTTGAATTGTACACGAATTTACAATGTACCTCCTGAATGTATTTTTTAGACGTCAAACCTCCTGAACTCTCATTTCTTAGCAAACAATTTGTTTTATTACCCCTTGACCGCCTATTTGAGACTTTGAGAGGGATACCTGCATAAAGGTTTTGCCAAAAAAATGAGAGTCTAGAGAGTTTAATGCCTAAAAAACATTAGGGGGCACATTGCAAATCCACATACAATTCAGGGGGGTCAAGCGCCAATACGTCTTTAAGATAAATGTAAAGTTGACCGACTTTTTTTTTTTTTGAAATATAAAGTTGACCGACTTATAAAGGCACCCTTTGATCCATTTCCTCCACCTAGCACCATTAACACCAAAAGTTAAAAATGCATTTAGTAATTCGAAAGAGCCACTCAATCAACATTAGTTGGTTTGTAAAGGGACATATCAACTTTTGAGGAAAGCCATAACCTATAGACTTGCTGTTCATTTTGGTATTGTGCAAATAGCACCACATTAATAAGTTTTGTTTTAATAGCACCAAAATAGGTGATGAGACCAAAATACCCCCACTTACTCTTTTCATTTTTCTTTTTTTCTCTCGAAAATTCGAGACTTATTTGCAGTTTCGAGACTTATTTATGATTTTTTCGAGACTTATTTATGCGTTTTTTGAGACTTATTCATGCGTTTTGAGACTTATTCTGTCGACCTCCATCAATGGTGACAGTGACGATCCGACGACGGCGCTAATTGACTCCGGAGATAGTTGGATCTGGAAGATTGAACGATGCCGAGTTCGTTGGCGCTATCGGTTTCATCAGATTCATGACGAATCGTCATAAATCGGATGATGAAGATTCGCGATGGTTTAGGTTTTGCTTCGTTTCTCTCTCTACACAACTCGAAAATGAAAACGAACACTTTGGTTACAATGATTGGCACTCGACGAACGTTTTCCCGGTGGTTTTGCCGGTCAACTCGTCGGTCGGCGGTGGCACCTCCATTGAAGCTCCATCAATGGAGGTTTGAGAAAAAGGAAGAAGAAGGTGAAGGGCACCCAAGAGAAAAGAAAAGAAGCTGGGGGGGGGGGTATAGAAAAGAAGCTGGGGGGGGGGGGGGGGGTATTTTTATCCAAATTCCATTTTTGGTGCTAATAAAACATGAGTTAGTAATGTGGTGATAGTTGCACAACTTCAAGTTTCAAAAGTGCTATTTTTGCCCATTTCCTCTATATATATATATATATACACACATGTAGAAGAAATCTGTATTGATATAGTTTTGTTCTAAGTTTATTAATTTTATTTATTAGTAATACAACATGTCAATCCATTGTTTTCACATATTGGCTTCAAGTTCATTTGACTTATTTTGATTATTATATGGTTACAGACGTAGCACAACATTTGATTTATTTGTTAGGTTCTTATTACATTTACTCCAACTTTCTGGGAATATTATTAGGATCAGTCTTACCATAAAAAATTATCATAAAAAGATGTTTCTAATTGTAATATGTTACACAAACTTTTCCAATTTCCTTATCGAAATAATGTTGTGTGTATCCGGTTGCTGCAACATGGCTTATTACACAATCAGCTTACATAAGGTGGAGGTGACTTGTACAAACGTAAAATGGATCATCTTACTTAATGTATTTATTATCATTTAGTTCGATTAAAACAAGGTTTACAAACAAGGTTTACAAACAAGTTTTTTCTTCATAGCATCTCCAATGCAATACTAAATCACTGTGTCAATTCTATATTTTAGCACAAAGTAAAAAAAGCATATTCCAATACAATACTAAAAGCTGTGTCAAATTTGACATATGCTAAAAACGGTGCCAAATTTGACACAGTGTATAGCATATTCCAAACTTAGCACAGCATTAATGCATACGTACTTGTTGACTTTTTAATTTTAAATAATAAAAATTTAATAAATTTGGTAGGAAAAATTGAGATTGAAACAATTTTTTTTTTTTTAAATATTCAATGCATTCTTGTACAATCGAACCCCTGTAAATTAATCTCTTATAAATTAATATCCTCTATAAATTAATAAAAAATCTCGGTCTCGACTCGGGCCAGTGTAAAAAATTAATAAACCTCTTTATCGTAATAATTAATAATTTCTTTTTGAAACCTAGTGTAAAATTTCAGTCTCGACTGTCGCATAAATTAATAATTTCATAAAAGTATAAAATATATTACATAATATTCAAAAACTATAAAAGTACTTCAAGATGCTAGTTTGCACAAGGTCACCATGTTTGATATTTTTGACTTTATCCTTCATCTTTTAAATTGTCCTCAAGAAGTTATTGTGATCATCTTTTTGTTGTAGCCAAAAGGTTTCAACAGCTTTACTTGTAGAGATTTTAGGTACCTCTTGACTATCGTTGTCGTCATCATCTATCTCAACCACACCATCATTATTCTGTATTATGATATTATTGATGATATCCTCTTCGGTTGGAGTGTAACAAATATATCTTAAACAAGGGTTCTTGAAAAAAGGAACTTTCCGTGAAGGAAAAAACCGACTAAACAAGTAATTTCAAAAAAGAACCTCTCATAAACAAAAAAGCCGACTTCCACATGTTTTCTAAGACAAAATAACACTTTACAATGTAAAATCCTTCAAATTAATAACCCCTCTAAATTAATACTCAATGATGGGTCCCAAGAATATTAATTTAAAGGGGTTCTACTGTATTTGTTAACTTTTATAAGTTTAAATAATTAAAAAATAAAAAATAGAATATCAAATAAAATTTTGCATTAGAGTACAATGCTAAAATGATGTGTTAAATATAACATTTTACTATATTTCGTATCAAATTTGGCATTGGCATTGACATATGCATTGGAGATAGTCTTACCCCATCATTCAATATAGTTGAAAACAAATTTCAAGACAACTTAATTTGATTTTTTCTTTTTCTCGATTTTTTTAAGGGGAATGCTATCTACCTTTTCCTTTTACTTTCCTCATTTGCCTTTCGCACTCATTGCTTGAAGCTCTCACTTTTTACTGTAAAGTTTGTTTACGTCTTTACCCTTTATTAATGAAATGATATAAACAGCCATTAGAGGTAAAGACGTAAACAAGCTTTGTATCAAAAGGTAAAAGCTTTTTATTAAATGAAAAAGTGTACACATGGCAAGCAATGAGTGAGAAAGACAAATAGGGAAGGTAAATAGCATTCCCTATTTTGTAACGGATAGAAGACTGCAAGTGGGGATTTTGACTATTCTTGAAAAGTGGAGTGCAACGTTGATTGTCCTACTTTTTATATAATGCAAGAGTTCTTCATCACAGTACAGATCCTCGTACCTCAAATTTCAATTTGATTTTTTTTTTATTCATGAATTTACAATAGGGGACCCCTTTTACTTTAATATAATAGTACCGTATAACTCTATTAGTGTCTTTAGTAACTTGTTCTCTGATGCCAAAACCCACGGCTGGGTCTCAGAATTTGCTTTAAGAGTGTCATTTTGGGAACATTCCAATGCTCCACATGCCTGAAAATTTTGGAATAATGTCAAAAGTTGAAAACCAACAACAATCAATTGCTAAAATGATATATAAATAAAAAAAGACACTTCTAATTGTAATACGTTTACCTGCTAACTTTTCCGGTTTCCATATCGAAAAAATATTCTGTATATCCAGTTGCTGCAACACGGCTTAATGCAGTTAGTGGCCACGCATGTTTTTAATAACTTTTTAGTTGTTAGAGAAGGAGAACTGGAGAAGGAAAGTGTCTTCAATTTATCTCATTTGATTATGCTTTTGAGGGTCCTAAAAATCATTGTACATCAAGTGAAAAAATAGAAAAGAGGAAGCAATTTTTAATGCAAAACACGTACCGGAAAGAATAGGCTTCCAGGGAAATGACATGATACAACTAAATCTCCAATGCCCAATTCCCTTATCCTGTGCCCAAATACAATTTGATTTCAATTTATTAAAAGAAAATATTGAAGTTGGTAGTAGAGAAAATCTATAGAAACATCATGCAATCTATATATTCATGTCACAAGTACCTCCATGTATGAGCTTACCTCAAAATCCTCCCACCTCATAAGCTTCATGTTGGACTTTTCAATAAGCAATCCAAAATTTGTACAATTCCTTTTGAAACGGCTAAGTCCTTTAAAGGAACCAGCCGGATCAGCAAACTCACAATCTTCTTCATATGCATCCAGAGTAAGGTTCCCTAACATTTAAGAAGATTCATTCCAACACTTTGTAGACTACGGACTTCAATCCAGTTAAAAGATTGAATTATTTTAACTGGACTGAAGTCTGATTATTGGGTTCAGACCAAAAAAAAGGAAATATTTCAACAAAAATTAAGTGAGGGGTTTTGTTTTGCCAAACCTGTTACGAAATAAGATCTTGCAAAATCCTCTTTGATGGTTTCGACGACTCTTGCACGATCAACAGATCCTGACCCATCTCTGGCAAGCTTGAGATCTCTTTCGGGCTGTTCAACATTGGATGGTGGACGCATAAAAGAAGCAGCGATTCCCAAAAGCTCAGAACCATACCAGGCTATCTTGAGCAGCGCATTTTGGGGTACAGACTCTGGTTTGGTGGATGACTTGCTTTTTGGGTTCTCTCCGTTGCATCGAATTCTGCAGAATTTGCGGCCATAAGTTGGCTGGAAAATGACAGAGTGATGAGCAGACTTCAGAGCAGGAGTGGTGGAAGCAAACGAGAAAACAGTTGCCATCCGAACTGTGAGGGAGGGGGGATTTTCTACAGCTGTTTTTCTTTTCTTAAATATCTCAGCTTCCAAACAAACGGTAGCCACAAGAATACACTACTTTTATTGGACCATAAATCCAAATTGGTACAAAAATAGAAAATAAATCCAATTTTACTTTTCATGGCATTTTATAAAGAAATTATACGGCACAAAGTGGCCAAAGAGTAGGAAAAAATCTTCCAGAATACATATCCAAGAACAAAAAATTCATATCCTTTGACGCCTTATTGATGGAATCTGTATGAATTTACAATAGTAATTTACTTTTAATTGGAGTGATTATAACTTTTGTATTTGACAAAACAAAGATGTCATGTATTCAATCAAAAACAAGATTTCAAGTCTGTTTGGGAGAGCATCGCATCAGAGGCAAGGGAACACATGACATGATCCAAATCAGACAAATCCAAAAACACTTCCCATTTCCGTTTACTGGCACATATGCTTCTTGAAATTGCCCTGACCAGTTACTGTCAAGCAAAGATTGCTGTGTTCCATAATCAGAAATGAAAAAAAACATTTCACTTCTCCTTGTTAGTTCAATTCACGCAATCCAATTTCCTGTTCCTAAAAAAAAAAAACTCCACTACATTCTTGCACTTCTTCTGTTGTCTCATATCCGTATGCTATTTCCCTAGTACAGCTACAAAACAAAAGGGCCTGAACCTCAAGGTTGGTTGGATATGTGCATCACTTTCAGACACTCGTGTCTGGCTCATTTCAGCATATCAACTCGATGGCAGCAGGTAAAACTGAGAACTTCCGAGGAAGGAGCCCTAAATGCTCCCCATCTGACTGAACAAAAATGCTACCACTGCCTGAAACATCCTCCACTTCAATAGAGTGTACACTGTCACAGAAACATGGGATATGATATCAATTGCAAACTCAAAAGGCGCTAGTCTATAAAGCATCAGTCTGCTATCTAGCTGGGCAACTAGCATACATGACTGCTATCCAAGAAAAGCAGGAAATTATATCACAACAGGGTCCCAAAAAAAAAAACTGTAGATGTGTGATATAGAGTGATTGTAAAAATAAAAATCGTTCTAAATCCCCACAACCTACCTTCTTGAAGTTACATTTTTTACTGATAAATGCGTCCCATTGTACAGTTTATGTAGTTTCACAACAAAGTCATACCACTTAAAATCCTGCAATATCACAACCTGCAAAGAAAGTGTGCAGAAAATGTCAAGCATTCTGGCCAAATAAATCACATACAATATAATAAAGAATTAGTGTTTAGCTAAAAAGTGATATAGTAAGGTATTCCACCTCAAAATTCCCACTGCGAGGGTCAGCATTCGGAGTAATTTTCATGCCACCACCAAAGTATTTTGCATTTCCAATGCAAAGGGCTGTCACTTGAGAATATTCTTCCCACTCACCCTCGTTCACCTAAATTTACAACACTCTATCAAGTTAAATGAGAACATTTAGCATTCTTAAATGTAAAAGATGATGTGATGTCAGTAATTGCGCAAACTAAATGCTCTTATTTGAAAATGAACTTTATAATAGCTGCAGACTTGTTTAATGGTATGCACTGTATCAAAGCTGCAGAAAATGATAAATTAATTACACACACTAACCTTCACTTTAAGGTTCTGATTTTTGTGCCCCTTAAAACCTTGCAAAGCACCAATTACATAGCATAAGTTTCCGAATTTCTTGTATCTTGAAGCATAATATCCTGCTTTTGCACTCCTGGGAAATTCAACAACAAGCAGCAGCAATAAGACCAGTATGCAGCACCTTTAATGATGATCATTTATGAAAACTCCCAAATTAACCTTACAAATGAATGTCAGCAACATTAATAAAATAATGAGCTTCTCCGCCTTCTCCACTAATTACACCAACATCAATCCGTGATCTTATCCCTGAAAACCAAGTTGTTTGGAAGCTTATAAATGAGAAAGCAAGTGTATTTGATGAAAGCTACTCGAATTATTCTACAAGTAAAAGCTTCTCCAGTATTGACTTGACTAAACGATGACATGTGGGAGGAAAAAGAAAACACTAGTGAGATACATACCTTTGGCTAGACGTTCAATGGCTTCGTGTGGATCATTTTTCCTAACAAACCAAATCACCGCACATATCTTATAATCTAGAATAAATATATATCCAAAAAGCTAACTCAAATGAAACCAGGATAGAAAAGGGCAACTAACCAGCCAAATGTTCTGGCAAAATCAGAACCAGTGCCTAAAGGAATGAGCTGTGAAGGCACAAGAAGATTAAAATTACCCTTACGAAGTTTGTAGCAAGTAATCAACAAATCTACTTACATGACTTTGCTGTATATACAAAAGCACAAGAAACATTCAGTAAAACAAATGAATGTCATGGCAATAACTTACACCAAGTGCAGTTGAATGCACAGACTCTCTATCATGATTAGTAACAGGTCTTCCAGCCCAAAAGAATCCATTAACAACCTGCTTATCACAATTCACAAACCAAACAAATGAGTGATACTGATTGATTGCTTGAAACCAACGTATTGCTCATATCAAATTCAAGAAAAAGCTCTTAATACAAACTTATAACAAATATTATATTTGGCCCCAACATGGTTTAAGTGTTTAACTCAAGCCTATGCTAACAGAATACTGGTTCATGTATTCAAATATCTGATGAACAAACTGGTTTCTCTGTATGATTATTAATCTATAATCTTGTGGCAAGTCATTAGCTACTAAAATGGTAACTCAGTAAGCAATGTGTCCGCCAGTAGGACCATTTTAGGAAATCATATGGCGACAGATAAAAGCATAGTCCATATATGCAATATGGCAATAAATATGATATTTTAAATGCAAATTAAGTTGCACCTCATGAAGAGTTCCATCACCTCCAACTGCGATTACAGCATCAGCACCCTCCCTTATAGCCTGCACACCATCAAACTCAGAATACATGCCACTGACACTAAAACCGATCTCTACGTAACAAACTTAAACTAACTTCAAGATCAATCTAGAATGGCTTCGATATGTACCTCCCTTGTTATGTCAATCGCATGAGAAGGACCGGAAGTGAAAGATTCACATATCTGACCACAATTTACAAAATATAATCAACTATTAAACGAATCCAAACCCCAAAGAAGCATATTCACAGAGATATACAATAGTTTAGCACAAGTCACACTCACATCAAAGCCACTAAATTGAAAGAGATAAGGTTGAGGTCAACTTCATAAACACACAATCAAAATTGAAATTAGCTCCAAAATAGAAAACTCACGTTACAATCTGTATCGAGTCGAGACCTAAGATATGGAAGCAGCTTCTTCCATTCCTTCCCCGTTTTTCCATTAGCACCTACTCCAATTTCATTTTTCAATCAAACAACATAAATTTCGCATTTAGACTTTGGAACATTTAAATAAAACGAAAAAAGACAGACTCAAACAAGCTAAGTAGTTGCTATGACCAAGAATTCTAATAACCTTAACTATTCCAGACATTTTCTCTGCAACCAAAAATCAAAAAAGAAAAAAACAAATCAAGAAGAAAAGAAAGAAACCTAGAGGATTGACGATGAAAACAAGATCGCGACGGCGGGGAGAGGTCAAACGGTCTGGAGATACATCAGGGGCCATGGAATGATCTGCTTTGAAAACTGAGGGTTTCGCCATTGATATTACTCCTCCAAATGCAATCTGATAACAGCAAATCATTTCACTTTCATCAATCTATTTAATGGTCGTTTGTCGCGCTCCAATCTTTTCTTATTCCTTCTTATTTCTTACAAAAGCTTGTTAGTTATATACTAATTAGTAATTATATTAAAATAAATGTAAAACAGAAATTACTGGTTGGGACTTGGCTCACTTGGGTACACAAGTAATTTGGATTTTACTGTTGCGTAGTCGCCTGCATGCCTCATGCCGTCAAGCGGCAACTTGGACAGTTGGACCACAGCAAGTAACTAAAAGTGCCCACAAACGACAGTGAATACTTAAATAGTTTTATAATCTTTTAAAAAAATATTTTTTTTTGTCTTTTTTTTTTTAATTGTTTTATTTTATTTTATTTTATACATATTACGAGAACTATTACAATAAACTGTCGAAATAAGATATATACTCTCATAACAGGAGATAATTAATCCCACAACTCGATTTAAACCCCTCCCCACTTATGTAAAAGGGTGATACACTACCGGCTCTTAAAAGGTGATATGCTATTATATATTTTTTTTTGTTATTTTCTCCGCCCAATCTGCTCATTCTTTCTTTGTGAAGTTATTGAATATTTTGAAAAATACTTTCAGCCTGATAACAACACTTAACTGACTGACAACTAATTCAACGACAATTATCAGAGTCGTTTAACTTGAGATGCTTGATTGAAACCTACGCTTTGGAAACCAAACAAGTAAACATGAAGAAGTGAAACAATTTTCTTTTACATTGCATAAGAAAATATAAATACATGGGGAAAAAACACCAAAAAGAATTGCAACTATTGATGCACCATTAATCTGAAACCCGAAAGTGGACAACTTTCAAAAAGTGAAACAATCTTGGAAGGTGCAAATATTGCTTTGTCAGTAGGAAAGAGTAACCACCCCTCATCTCCGGGCCCTTCCCTTTGATTTCGGATCAAAATGATGAGCCTTCAACTTCTTCTTGCGCATTAATGCTGCCGGACCACTACCCTCTCTGAATGGCATCCCCATGAGAGCCAAGAGTCTCTGACCTTCTTTATCAGTATTGGCTGTTGTTGAAATGCAAACATCCATTCCCTTTGGCTTACCAAGAGCATCATACCTGATCTCTGGGAACACACTCTGTTCACGAATACCAACGCTGTAATTCCCATGTCCGTCAAAGCTGTTAGGGTTAACACCTTGGAAATCCCTTGTTCTAGGAAGCCCCAAGTTAATAAGCCGATCTAGAAATGCGTACATCATCTGTCATATCATTCAAGAAGTATGTGACATAAGATACATTTCATTGAACTCGATGAAAGAATCAAATATGCTTTTAAATCGGTGGATTGGGGAAGACATCAATTGCTTTCCAAACCCCTGCAAGTGCAGAAAGATACACATCTAACAATCATGATAAGAAAACAAACCATGGCATTGGTATCTACAACAATGGATTGTTAAAATAATATTATTAGTTTATATGAAAATGGCATGGTCTGGAACAAGAAAAGCCCAAGTAGGGGAGAGTATATTGTATTCCGTATCTTCATTGCATAATCAATCACAATCGAAGCGTAGGTTCTACAGGACCAATAATACCACCCCACGAGTCATCAAAGGAATGCACAGTTGGTGGCTATAAAATCCCAAGAGGCAGAATGTTATTCGTGAATGTGTGGGCCTTGCACCAGGACCCTACTAACTTGGAAGATCCTAATATGTTCAAGCTTGAGAGATTCCTAGAGAATGAAGGGGAAAAGGGAGGGTATAAGTTCATCCCATTTGGTTCAGGGAGAAGGCACTGCCCTGGTGCAGGTGACTGGGAAAAAAAACTGACGAAGATATCAAGGATGCTGAAATGAACAAGGCAGAGAACAACTCAATGGAGATCATATTTCGACCTCATGAAATACTTGTTAATGCTCTTTCTCAATTGTGAACTACAGTAACTACCAATATGATTTGTAGCTGGCTCTCAATAAAAAGTCGAGGTTTTCCTTTTCTATGATAGTATAAATCAAACTCAAAATATAACAATTCAAGCTCAAGTTTCTCAGTTCCTTATTCAACGTCTTCTACAAATAAAAATTATCTTACTAATTGCTAGAGAAGCTATATATAAGAACTTTCAGAGAATTTACTTTTAATATAAGACACCATGCCTTAGAGCACATACAGCTTTACCTCTTGCTTGGATCAACATAAGAAATATGTAGAGTCATGCTTCAGTAGTAAATGGTCAGAAATCTGTTCACAACAGCTCTCAGGCCTTTAAATGGTCGGTATGGGATTGGGAACCATCTTCTATAGTTACTGAATCAAAAGTCTTGAGCATATAACAACCATACAAGTGAAAAAAAAAAAGTATAGTTCACAGTTGCAAGGACATATGCTAAAAATGGCAGAAGACTTTGGTAATAGTGGCATTGGCAACAAAACTGTCTAGGCCATCTAAAAGGTCTGAGAACTTCTAGATATCTGAATGTCAAAACTATAGTAAATTCCACATAAAAGTTTCATATATAGATAATTGTAACCAAAGGAAATGCAAATCTTCATTCAAGAAAAAAAAGACTTAAAAAGCAGCTAAAAATAAGACAACAATGGAATAAATAAAAGCTCACATTTCCTCTGAGAGTGACAGCAATCCCTAGCGGTTGACCTTCTCTGATCTTGAAGGTGGCAACAGAATTCTTCGCCCGTGTCTTCACAGGTCTCTGCCCTGTAATGAGTGCCAAGTCATTCATTGCCGCATCCAGACCCTTAGCGTTTTGAGCAGCATCTCCAATACCACAATTTACAACAATCTTATCAACCTTTGGAACCTACACAAGTTCCACAATGAAGATTCACTTTAAGCTCAATCAAATTCTAAATTCAGAAAAAAAAAATTAAAAAAAATGAAATCATCCGTTTGATGTTAATCTATAAAAATTACATAACCCAGTAGTCTAAACAAACCTTATCCAATGCAAAAAGTCTAGCATAAACACTAAATTAGAGTTTAAACAAATCTATGAACGATATTAAATAATGAAATTGAAGTATATACGCAAAAAATAAGAATATAATAACAAATTAACAATAACTTTAAAAAAAAAAGTTACCTGGTGAATATTAGCGTAACTGAACTCCTCTTTGAGCAAAGGAACAATCTTCTCAAGATAAGCGGTTTTGAGCCTATGCGTTTTCTCGGCTTCGGATTTATCCACCAAAACAATGCCCGACGAAGCCTTCACTGAAACCACCCCATTTGCATTTCTAGGGTTCATATAACCTGACCGTACGGAGGACGGAGCTGAGAGAATGGGGAATTGCCCATGGAAAGACGACGTGGAGGAGTGCAAAATCGACGGACACGCCATGAGAGGTTGGTTACTTTCTTTTCTTGGTCTATCTCCTTCTCTTGTTTTTGCAATTTGAGCTTCAGTTGAGTGGAACTGTGGAAGGGGTTTAGAAGCTGTGGTTGGAAAAAGGCACTGTATTCGAGATTATTTACGAAAGTGCCTATTAAGATGATTCAATGAGATGGTTTTTGTGTAAATAAGGGCTTTGTTATGGGTGTTTGTTTATTGGAGTTTTTTGTGAATGTGAGAGGATAAGTTGATAAGGAGCCCACTTTATTTATTTATATATATATATATAAATATATAGAGTAAAATTTGTGCCCAAATGATTTGGGTAATAATGTAGACCATTCATTTAAATTGTATTATATTTACATGATTTAAATAAATGGTTTTAATTGTTGCCACATCATTTGAACACCAGATTTAGACATTAAATTTAGACTCTAAATTTGGACAATGTAGCATTACTTTTATATTTATATATATATATTGAAGATCGCTTTATATCGATTTACTGTGTTCCTTTTACCGCATCTTTTTTCATAGGTATTTTAGTTTCTTTTTAAAATTTTAGGGTTTGACATTATTACACTCAGATGATAAAAGATCGGTTTTCTGCAAAGACACCCCCAAAATTTTATCATATATTAAGATTTATCGAATCTTTGTATATTTATTTTATTATTATATTTGCCAAATGATATATTATAAGCTGTATATTAATTACAAAAATTACTTATTATCGACACCATTTCTTGACCGTTTATTTAATATTGATTCGTTTCTTTTCCATTTTTTAAGTATAAATTTGATATTTAAAAATAAATAAAAAAAAGTATAAATTTGAGATTCTATGTAACGAATACAATTTAAATTTACAAATTCAACGAGTAAATGTGATCAAATGTGATCAAGTCATCTCAACTCTTGTAAAGATTAATTTGTTTGTTATTAATAGTTGGTCGGATGTAATAGTATTTTTCACCATTTCCATTATTACTAACTTTTATCAATGTTATTTGTTACCACCATTTAATGTGGCTTAGTGATATAAATGTCATTTAATATTCAAGTCAACATAATTTTTTTTTTCTTTGACAATATATAAAGGTTTTTGTTGCATGGTTTTGTTAGTGAATTGTTTTACACGCTAACTTAATTATCACAGTTGATATTTATTTGACAACTTTCTAATTAATTAAGATAAATACTCGAACTTTAAAGAATATTTTAGGTGCAACGATATGCATCTCTCGTAGTGATCTAGTCACATAATTTGCTATGTGGTAAGAGCATCTCCAATAGGCCGGAATTGGAGACCTCCTTGACTATATTTAGGGAGCCATGATCGGAAAGTGCTCCAATAGGCTCCCTATCTCGCTCCCTATTTCTAATTCCGGCCAAAGCCTCCCTAAATTTAGGGAGCCAAAGACATCCTCCCTATTTTTGATTCTCTCACCTCAAATGAAATGGATGGTGAGGATGAGTCCACATCACTCATTTTCAATGGTCCAAATTAATTCTCCTTATTTTTTATTTAACTCAAATTCTTTTAATTTAAATATAAATAATTAATTTATTTTCCTCCATATTAATTCTTTTCCAACGGCTACTAGTGCAAAATTCAGTTTTATTTTTTTTTAACCCAAATTTCTTGTTTGCAACAGCTTTGTTCATTAGCTATGTCTGGACTCTTGTGCAGTAGAACGACTCCTTTTTTTTTTTTTTTGTATAAAAACAATTGAACCACTTCAATTTTTATTACACTTTCAACTATCAAATTTTCATATGACTATTAATTGTAAATAATAATATTTTAAATTTATTTAAAAATAATAATTTTTTAATTTAAAAATAAATAAATAATAATAGGGAGCCATTTTTAGGGAGGCTTGTTGGAGTCTTCACTCCTTATATGGCTCCCTATTCCTAAAAAGTACAATTGGCTCCCTAAATCTAAGGAAAAAATAGGGAGCCTTATTGGAGATGCTCTAAGATCATACATGAAATATCCTATTACATTTTAACTTTTTTCTCGTACTTTGATATATCTAGATATCACATTGTCTATAATTAAAATAACATTTATAATATTGTATAAGTAATTGACACACATATTGCTCTTCTTAAAAAATAATATAATTCACAATAAAATCATAATTTAATATATATATACTTCAAATGATGTAAATATATTATAAATTTATAATTATTGTTTGAAATAAATTTTAACAATATATTTTAAACACCGGTAAAAAAAAGTTTATTCTAGTTCACAGTGCTGGTGGTGTCCATCACATATTCACATAGATGTGTAACAATTTCAACAAGACAGCTATACTCTAAAATCAAAATTAACTAGCCCTTTCAAAAAAAAAAAAAAAAATCAAAATTAACTAATAACTATAATTAGTATATAAAAAAAATAAAAAATAACTATAATTAGAAATGATTGGTTATTAATTACTTTAACTTAGTTTAACCCAAGGAACACGATCCATGACAGTGCGCCAACAAATCAGCAAATTTACGACATTAATCAACCGCAGCCGTGTCCTGTAAAAAAAACCATAGTCCTTTACATTATATTTCCACGCGTCAAACGTACGAAGCAAAAGCAATTCAAACGAACGAGATCCAATAAACCAGAAAGTGTACTGCACGACTGACAAAGGCGCGTAAAATTACTTCAGGTAAAATCTCAATTTATCATTTTAATTTATTTATATTTTTTTTTTCTAACGACGTCAAGGTGAAAAAACGTCATTCTGCAAACAGTAAGAGGAGAGGGCCATTGCCAGTCTTTCTTAGAAGAAATCTCTCTTCAGAAAACACAAACACAAACACTCTCTCTCTCTCTCTCATCGGTTGATCGAAAAATAGAGCTGAAAAATGTTACAGGTCAAAGAAACCCTAATTTCTCTCCATTTGTGACTGGATCCAGGTTGTGCTTCTGCAACGAAACCCTAGTTTTTTTCCGGAGTTCCTTCGACGATTAGCACAAAACCCTAGAGTTTTTGTCAATCCGATCTCGTTAGGATTTTTTCCTTCAAACGAATTCGAGAAGTATTGGCGATGATTATTTATCTTTGTTGACGAAGTAGGATGCAGGATTATAGTTCCGATTAGAAGGGAAAATGGAGGAAGTTGTTGATTGAATCTTCGTATATATTTCTCTGTTCAGGAACAATTTTGTAGGGGCGGTTCGGGTCGGGTTTTATTGTTGAAATAGTGGATCAGAGAATGGAATAGCTTAAATCAGTTGACCGTTTAGTTTTTTCTCGATTTTTTTTTTTTTTTTTTTTGGTACTATCCGTGGATTTGAATTTGATCTAAAGGAGGATGGTTATCTGATTTTTTGGGTGCAGCATTGAATAGATATAGCTGTTCAGACTTGGTGAAGATAAAGAGTTTTCTATAGTTATCGTTGGTCTGTATTGTGGGGTTTGATGTGACGAGTGGTGTGATTTTTTGTTGAGAGAAAATAATCATCATCACGTCCTTTTGCTGTTGCTTTCTATTAAATTTCGCAGAATGAGCTTAGAAATTGAAGACCAGCGCACTGTGGAACAACCTGCTGAGACGAATAATGAATCGGAGAAGTAATTGATTATTATTATTTTTTTTTCTGATCCGAACATTTCCAATTTTAATATTAGTTTGATGATGTTAGTTGTGTGTTTTATTTTCGTTCCATGCTTTTATTGTTGGTTGTGATAATGCATCTTTGTTGATATTTCAGGAAGTCAAGAATTACATATACGAGGGATCTTCTAATATCTTTAAGTGAATTGGATATTTGCAAAAAGTTACCCAATGGATTCGACCAATCACTTCGCAGGTTGGATGTCAATTTGATATAGCATCGGACTATGTCTTATAGTAATTGATGATGTTTTTCACATGGATTGCTTTTAATAAATGTTTTTATTTTTTTATTACTTTTTAGTGAGTTGGAAGATGCTTCACTGGATCGACAAAAAGGTTCTGGCAGTTTGTCGATGCATAATTTTAGGCGAAATGAGTATGGCTCATCCCCACCTACAAGAGGAGAGTCAGGTAACTATTCTCGGGGAATGCATGGAAGGTGGGACAGTCGCTCTTCAGGACGAAGTGATAAAGACAGTGACTCACAGTCTGACTGGGATTCAGGTAGGGTTCTTAATATAAAATTTATGCTCCTATATGTTGATGCATAAACTCTTTTCTTTTCATGTGAATGTATTATTTATGTGCATATTATTTTTCCTTTCTTTGCCTATGGAATGGTATTTTTAACTTCTTAGTAATAGCTTGGTACTTACTTATCTTGGTAAGAACTTCTACCAAGGGCATTCTGGTGGAAATTGAGGCTTTTGATGTGCTAAAAGGTTTAAATATTGTTTGCATATCATCCCTATTTTCGAAATGGTAAGGGGTAAGAATCCTCTTTAGTGTGCAAATAAGGAACATTTTCTTCTTTAGTCTATGCTGTCAAACTATCTATTAACACCTGATGGTTTCCGTGACAAAAGGTATACACCATATCTGCCAAGTTGACAGTCGTAAGTGATACATCATCTGTTCAAGACTGGGATCTCAAAAACTACTCGATAAGGATAACAAATTTATATTTAAACAAGTCTGTTAACTACAATTAATGGTGATTGTCAATCGGTTGGAAATAATTGGTTGATATGGGAAAAAAATATATAAAGAAAGAAAGGAACATATCGAAAATCTGGTGGTTGTTGTTATGTAGGTGATCTGGGAACCTTGAATGCTTCTTATTGTGGTTTGATCAAATAATTTTGAACTCATTCCGATGATTTGATCCTTTTAAAGCCACTGGAAATCTCTTAGAGGGGTCCATCAAGTTAGTTTATTCATATGATGCCAGCAAGAATCTGTTACAGGCTTGTAAGAAAAGTAATTGGAGGTTATCTATGAACAATCTGTTATTCTGTTAGGTGCAATGTTTTAAAAAGCGTGAAGCTGGTTGAGGCGTTCTGTCCTAGCAAGGCGGGGTTGGTGCCTCAAGGTGGTCACCTCAATTTAAATATGGTAAATAATGCCAAAAAAAAAAAAAAAAAAAAACTAAAATAGGGTATCATCCATAACATTAAATAAACATTTTTAATATACGTGTCCTTAAATATTATTGCCCATTTTATATAGAAGATTAGAGTTTTCTATAAATTAGAATATATCAGAAGGACAATAAGAGAAGAAGAGAAAAACAAAATCTTAAGCACAAGCAATGGTCTAGGGAGAGAAGAAGAAGAAGAAGAAGAAGAAGGGAAGAATAAAATACCTGTGAGTTGCTTTTGCCTTTGTCACACATCTAGGGGTTCTTAACTCTTAAGTCCCTATTTTTATTTACCGTTCCAAAGGGAGTGAGGTTTAGGGTTTTTCTTTTAATGAATTTTCTTAAAAGAGATAAAAGCCCTTAACCCCGCCTCACTGCCTCAAGGCGGGGTTAGGGTTTGAAAGCCTTGAGGCTGTGGTGGACGGCCGATGTGAATTGAGGTGCACCTCAAGGCAGCCACCTCGGCCAATTTTAAATACATTGATTAGATGTATCTTTATTAGGAGAAAAAAAAATGGGATTAGTTGCCAGGAATTGGTTGAAGAAGTTTGTAAGTATAAATTTAAACTTAAATCAAAATGTAAATAAAATGGTAAAGAGGCACTTAACTATGATGTACTTGTTTGAGCTGTAGGGTCAGAGGTTCTGCTACGAAATCATTGCTTCAACTCAGCCAGAGATTTAAGAATAGAATTGTGCTGGTAAACTATGATGTACATAAGGAACTCTATATTGCATTTTGTTTTTTATTCACAAGTTAGGGAGTCTCGCTCAAAGCAGGAACAGGGTGTATATAAATCTGTTGGATGTGAATGGAAACAAGATGCCATTTATCTATTCATAGAAGTGCCATATGCTGATTCTGTTTAGGAATGAGGAAGTTATAATTTGAGAAGAAACTTGGTTGAGTACTTGTTTGATCTGAATTCCAGTTATCTTCACATGAATTTAGATGGCAGACTTAGTTGCATCGTGTAGTGAACTTGTATTAGGTTCTCTGTTTTGGATTGAGAGGATTGTTAGAAGCCTCGCATAGTGCAATGCACTTTCAGTGTCCTTAGTGTTCTCTTGTACTGCTAGATTACGAGGATAAGAACGGTGAGTATTAGCATATCACTTAATGGAATTTTGGATTTTTCTTTTTTTCAAAAGGATTTTTGGTCATATTACTTTGTGTTTTGTATGCATTCAAATTATATATTTCTTGAAAGCAATCAACATAATTTTCTTTCAACTGTTGCTCTTTTTTGTTCCATACTTCCATGGACTTTGAAGTATTTAAGTTGTCCCCATGTGATAATGCATAGATTTTTTTTATCAATCCTTGCCAATTCTGCAGTAATATCATCGAACGTATTCTGTTCTATTGTTCCATGATTTTGCTGTTTGTGTGTCTGTCTTTTCTTAAAAAAAGGGTGGCATCTTCTGATATCTTAAATTATCCTTACCATAATGCAGATACCGGAAGGCGATATGGCAGCCAATCTCGGCGATCTTGGCAAGTTCCTGAGCATGATGGACTTCTTGGAAGTGGTTCCCTAGCAAGACCATCTGGATATGCAACAGGGGCATCAGCTCCAAAGTTTCGAGCTAATGATAACTATCAGCCCAATAAGAGTAATGAGCCATATCAGCCACCTCGTCCTTACAAGGTTAAGATAGTACTTTGTCTGCAGTGACTATTGAGAAACATATGTTAGAACCATAAGTCTATAATGCCTGTAATTCTAAATTTAGTGAGAGGAATTATTTTGGCAAAAAAATACAAGAACCATTATGCTTGACTGAACCTCTCCTATATTTACATATTTATTTAATTATTTTTGTGCTATACTTTTCAGGCTGTACCTCATAATAGGAGGGAGACCGACTCACTCAATGATGAAACATTTGGTTCTTCTGAGCACACAAGTGAGGATAGAGCTGAAGAAGAGAAAAAGAGAAGAGGTAAACGTCTCTTATCGTTGTTCAATTGTTTGATTGACATATTGTTTTTATTTTTGGTCTCTTCTGGCAAATGATTTATTTATCTCTAGTGTGGCTGAAAGCTGTTTTATGTCTTTTAAATTCACTGCACAAAAAGCTAAATGTTTGATGACTTTTCTCACAGCTTCCTTTGAGTTGATGAGGATGGAACAACATAAAGCATTCCAGGAAAAGCAGAAGCTAAATACAAACAAGCGTAAGGATGAGTTTGATACATTGGCGGAAGACTCCAAAGATGATGAGGGAGTTTCAAATAAAAGCAATCAATTTGATGAACCTGGATCGCTGCCTGATCCAAGTAATGTATCTGAAAAATCTGTTCTTCCAACACAAACACCTGCATCCAGACCACTTGTGCCTCCGGGTTTTGCAAATGCAACTTTGGAAAGGAATATTGGAACTAAAACTATAGCTCATGCCCATTCATCAGAGGTGATTTTCTTCATCTAAACTCATGGATATGGTTTTTTTTTGTCTGAACTTGTTTCTACAATAAGTATGCAATCTGCATAATTTGAAATTGCTTACTCTATCTTATTTGTCTTATGTTGAACTTTTAAACTTACAGTTTAGCATCGCCTTCTTTTCTTTGCACTATTTTTGCTAAGATATATTCACATTTACTATAGCTCATTTTTCCTTTCTTTTCTCTTCTGGGAAAAGTTTCAAAAACTCCTATAACTTAATTAAGAAATTTAGACTGAACCAAATTTTTGTTATTTATGTCATTGACCCTTTAATGTTTATATCTTTTTGCTTATGTCCTGTATCTATATTTTCTCACATCTTTCCACACTAAAGTCACTTCGGTACTTATTGAGTGCTTAATTTTGTGGTTTGTTGATTGATTGTTGATGACACTACCTTTTAGTTTATTCTCTGGGTAAAGTAACCTGTATGGAATCTTCGTTTTGCTATATCTTATTAACAGTACATGTCTGTTGCATCTGCAGGTTGGAAATTCTGAACTTGAGGGTGGTATCTTGCATGGCAAAGGCAAGCGTTTGTTAAATGGGACATTCGATAATCAAGAGAAGCAATCTTCAGAACAAATCGGTTTAAGTGATCAGCATGAAAGTATTATTGTTCATGTTTCACATAATGATGAGAATGATAAAGCCCAAAAGTTGACTTCGGCTTTAGATGTTTCTAATAAGAAAATGGGTATGGATGGACGATTATACAAGACTTCTAATCTTTCCAAAGCTTTTGAATCATCCGATGAAAGTGAAGGTATAGAGCTTGATGCTGAGGTCGCTGACAATAAAATTCAGGGTGAATCCAATCGAGATCAGCCATCTTCTATTCTAAATAAGCTTTTTGGCAATGTGTCAGCAAATGGTGGTGGATCCGATAGTCTAGTTGAGGTAATTATTTTAATTTTGAGTGACATTTCTCCAGCTCCCTCTATAATCTTCGTGTTTTCTGAATTTCTTTAGATTTTTAATAGACATCGCGTAGCCATTTTTTCTAATTTGATTATAATAAAGATGGTATTAAATGTTAGTAGTTTTTTATGCTTTGTATTTTTTTTTTATCATCTAGTTTCATTTTCTTTTCTTTTCTACATGTAGGTGTTAAGAATTAGGTGCTATTGCTATTCTGATGTTAAATCCCAATTGCATGTGCTAAATAAAATTTTTAACTGTGTCATGGGTATAGGCCTCATGTATTTCTCAGTAACCTAATGAATGAATATGTTGCTGATCTGGGTATCAAAATGGGAAAAAAAGAATGAATATGTTTCTATTACTGTACTTGACACAAATTTTATAAGAACTTTGTGTTTAATTGAATGTATCTTTTCTGGTCTGTGATTAACAGAATTTCTTACATGAAAGTATCTGAAACTTTTCAATATCTTTTATGACTATAGCATCATGATAGTAAAGCGGAGGACATGTGGAGTCCCACTACTGTTCAATCTTCAAAGTTTGCTCATTGGTTTCTTGAAGAAGGTATGTATATATTTGGAATTCAAACTTCTTTCATATACATAAAACATTACAACTGAAATGAAGACCAAAAAACCTCTCATACCATATGGTGGATGGATTTGATCCTAACCCCTCTTACACAAGTACCGAGATCTCACAAACTAAGTTATTTGGTGATAATCAAAGTGCAATTTTTTTTTTTTTTTTAATTTTTAAATAACTAGATAACTTCAATATTTTTGTACTTAAATGTAGCAACGTGACTCAACCTCTTTTTCTTTATTTATCCCATTATTGTAGAAAAGAAGCCAGTCACCAACCTGTCATCCGGCAGGCCAAACAACTTGCTCTCACTAATTGTTGGCAGTGAAAAAGGTGGATCTCAGGTTTCAGATGTGAAAGGTACAAATCACGTCCCGCCCAATTTTCCCTCCCAAACCCCGGAAGTTGGGGACAGGCATCTGGCACCAAATGCAACATCTGGCATGATTGAAAACTCCGAGCATTTGTGTGATATTAATATCAACAAGCCAGCAGCAATACCAGCTGTGCTCACATGTGAAGACCTCGAACAGTCAATTCTATCAGGAATTAATGATAGTGATGCAACTTTGCCGCCAACTGTGCGAGGCTGGGGTGTTGATGCAAAAGCTGAACAGAAAAAAGTAAATATCGATAATCATGCATCCCAGCACCTCCTTTCACTGTTACAGAAGTCAACGGACCTGAAAGATGTGACACCTTTCCCCGGTCTAGACATCAGATCTTCAGAAATCCCACATAGTGTGGAAGTAACGAATATTGGCACCGGTCTTCACGATTCAAGAGATGCAAATGCCGAAAAAGTTTCCAATTCTGGGAAGAGCCTCACTCTTGAAACACTTTTTGGGACAGCTTTTATGAAAGAATTGCAATCAGTAGGAACACCATCATCTGCTCAAAAGGAGTCTACAGATGATGCTTTGGAAATGCATGATGGTCTACTTTCTTCTAAAGTAAAGCTAGGACCCAGTGGGACTAGTTATGAGAGCAGTATTCAGGCATCAAACCACATAGAGCAAATGAAAACAGATAGTCTCAAAGAGCATTTGATAGGTTTTGATAATTGTCGAACTGAATTAGATTCATCACAATTTCGAAGTGAATTGGGGCTTAAACTCGGTGGCTTTGACAGGTCTGCCAATTTTCGATTTCCTGAAGAGGATAGCTTGACTACACTTGGTGATCCAATGAAGCACCTTAAGAATTCATCAAAAGCTGAATTGTTTTCCACTCATGCTGCACCAGTTGATATTACGGAGAAACTAGCAGCTCTAAAATCTTCCTTTGGAGATGAAAGACCTATCGCTGGAGGTCAAGAAGGTTTACCTTATCGTCGTGGTCCTTATGCTGTTAGGGAGGCTGATATTCCATTCCATAATCTTCATCTCCAACCATCTTCTGCACAGCTACACCCCCCTCAGTTGAATCATGCGGGACTATTATTCAATCCATTAGAGTCTCATCCTGCTGGCATAAATTCTCAGATGAAGTTCATGTCACCAGAAAGCATCATCCATCATGATTCTCCACCAACTCATCAATTTCCTGCCAATATGCTTCGCCCTCCTTTCCATCACCCCAGCACTGGATTGGCTGGTTTTGATCCTCCCACCCATCATCATTCTATGTTTCAACAAATGCATATGCCAGGGAATTTTCCGCCTCCTCACCTAGTACGAGGATTTCCCAACACTCATTCGAACGGTCAAATGACTGGTTTTATGCAGGATGCGAACCCAATGCCAGGTGTCCCTTTTGGTCATCAGCAGCCTAATTATTCAGGTCTTGGAATGCCACCACCAGGTAAAACACTCACCACCCCTTTGGCGTTACATGTATAGATATTGCTGTTAATACCTTCAGACAGTTTCAGATTAGTTCAGAGACTGGCTTCTGTGACCATTGAGGCATGTGGTTTCCTACACACTGATGAATCAGTGTATACATTTTTGGCCCTTTCAGGGGGCAAGCTCTCTAAAACCCTACCTATTAAGTTTGAACTTTAACCTGTTGTTCAGGGGTGTAGTTTTACTTTTACCAAAGATTGATGTCTTCTGATCTTAGCTGTATATAACTCTTATATCTTATCAAAGAAACAAGAAATTATGCATCTACTATTGGTCCCCAGCAACATAAACCACCAAATTCTTCCTTCTGCCCAACTAGTTTTGCATCATCTGTTTTCCAAATATGACATGGTATGAGCATAGTAGTATTAATGCTAAATCCTATTCTTTTGCTGAAGCATGTGCAAGTATTTGAGACTCATAGCTGGACTGCTGTTTTTACAATATCTTAGGAATTTGATATCTCTAATTAGCTATTTCAAAAAAAATAAAAAATAAATAAATAAATCTGTAATTAACTTTACATTTGTTTTTTCCATGTAAATCTTCAGCTCCTGACATTGGGGGTGGAAGCAACAATCCAGAAGCACTGCAAAGGCTACTTGAGATGGAACTTAGATCAAACTCGAAGCATGGTCACCCATTTGCTGGAGCCGGCCCTAATAAAGGGATGTATAATCAGGAGCTAGACATGGGTTCCAGATATAGGTAATGGATTCTCGGTTTCTGTGTATATTGCGAACTTGCTGAGATATGCAGCTCCTTGCATGCCCTTTATGAGGGGTGACTCCTGAATTGATGTAATTAATGAGTTGCTTGTATTGTCATCTGCTCTTCACTGTTCGGTTTATAGAACTAAAAGCTAAATTTCTCATAACTTGAACTTTTCTCAGAATGTAGCTGGCATATTCAGGTTACTGGCCTGCGTAGCTCTTGAAACTAAAAACGTTATTCTATGTTCCCTCGTCTAATTTTGTGTTTCTTTCTTGTCGTGATAACTTGTCCACTACTAGAAATCTATTATGATGAGTAGTAGACAAGTGATAGCAACCAAACTTTGTGTCATGGCAATGCCAGAAGGGCGTCGAAACCTAACCTATACTGCGTTAACGTTATCTTTTACATAACCTTAAGAGGTTTGGTTAGAGTAATTAGGTCCTGAGAATTTTATTGTATTTTAAATGGAGGTGTCTTTAAATAGGGTATGAAAAGACAAACAAAATGTTTTTTTTTAGTAAAACATTAGTTTCAGTTTCAATTTACAGGATTTCCAACTTATATAAAATTAAAAACAGAGAACATTATCTTGTGGAGATTAAATTATTTCGATTGGAATTATGAGGCTGTTTGAAAAAAATCATGGAATATTAATGCAGTGGTACAGTATGCCGCCCTTGTTGCGAATTTTGCATATAAATTTTACCCAAGTGGATAAGAAAATGCAAGCGAGACTCCCAAGAAAGGAACCAAACGCACAATTCCTGCAAAAATCTCAACAAGAAATCTCATACAGCCAAAAAAAGTCGAGGATCTTTGTATTAATACTATTATATATACACATAAAACTGAAAAAGGTATTGTGTTATTGACATGCTACGCTATAAAAGCCAACCGTCCTAGGCGTTATACTATTTTAGGTCCTAGTATCACCTAGTTTATATACATTAGTGCATCACCCAAACCATGTTTACCCTTTCTCCGCAACTTGATAAAGAACGCCCGTTTGCACTTTCCCTTGAATTTACTAGACAGGGTCAGTAATAATCTGAGATAAATTCAAGACTCACTCATTCTTACAATATATATCAAACTCTGACAACCTCTACAATATATATCAAACTCTGACAACCTCTACATCTTATGCAGATGGAATCACACTTTCTGATTTAGCAACATGCAAATTATCTTGAGTGCTACCAACTTTAGCCCTCTCTGAGTCCGCATCATAAAGTGTAAGCAAATTTTTCTGCATCAGAGTGATAAGAATTAATTAGAGATATTCATAAAATTATACAACTCAAAACTACTAGGCTATAAGCAATGCTGGAAAGACGAAAATATTGATTCAGAGCATGCAATATGCCACAGTGACTGCAGTAACTGTAAGTGTACACCCATCCCAGTAATATGAGGGAAATAGGCCAAATTCACAAAGAAATATTTAGACAGCATATCCGGTGATCAAAAGTGGTAGTAATGACTTTCACGATTTAAGATTTATAAATCATGACAACTCTGCTTGAAAAAGAAAAAAGAAACGGACAGATCATCCTCGAGAAAACACAACCAAAGTGAACCACGGTTAACTGTAAAAATAAAGAAGTCTGCAAATAAGGAAAACACTTACATGATCCTCATATTCAGGATTTGTCAAATTGATGGCAAGATTTCTCATCAACAATAATGCCTGGGAAAGAACCATAGAATATACACTAAGTAACGCAACATTTTCCCAAGTATTAATAATAAACCAAACAAGGCTAAAATAGTTTTTCTACGTAAAGGATAGAGCAGCAAAAAAAAAAACATAATTACTATGATGACCACAGAAATATACTAAAGGCATTTCAACAATGGAAACAACATACCGTTTCCAAATTTATTGGGTCCATCTGCTTCAATCTCTGCACGTGATCAGTTGCACCAGGGTCAAAGACACTGCCAATGAAGTTGTATACTTGAGCGAAATCTGGCATAACTGCACCAAGCAGAGAATAAATTCATTAACACAAGAGAGAAGCAAGAAAAAATAAATAAATCAGGAGTGGCTTATGAACAATGATGGGAATAAGATATAAGGTGTTCCCAGAAAATCTGTGGTTGCTTACACTTATTCCTTAAGGTATTTTGTTTAGTATTCGGGTTTTATGACACTAAAAGACAGATAATCACCCAGGTAAGGCAACAAATGACGAGCACCATCAAATTGTATGCAGCTCCACTTGTGAGAATCTTGTCATAACAACATACAACTAGATGGAAACATCCTAAACAATTCAAATTTATATAAAACTTTGACTAAAACTTTGAACCTACCAAAAGGCTATGTCCTCATCCCACACCCTTAATAAAGCTGCCTACACATTTTCAGCATTTAGGTCAAACCATCAGAGGACCCCTTTCATGAGCAGGCAACATGAACTTGTCTTGATAAAAACAATATTGATATCGTTCAAATTATATGACATGATCCATTTATTAAGCTTGACCCGCATTACAGAACCTTACTAAAGCAAAATGCTAAAAGAAGAATTTTGTAACCCCAAATAAAATGGACGTGGCTAGTTTTTAGAAATCAACTTTAGTATAATCAATATGGACATTAAACTTTAGAAGAACATTACGGTTTTAGTCAATAGTAAGAAATAAATCTTAGAAGTTAGACCGCACCTACACTTTACAAGTATCATTACCAACAACAATATTAACTAACAAAAGAAACTAAATCTTAGACAGCACAGAGCAAGGGAAACTAACCTCTCATTGGTTTGCCATGGTCCCGGTCAATTGTTTCACCAACCGGCCAAGTTCTCGGAGTGCTTTCATTACTACTACTGTAGCAAGCAATGTTTGGTCCAGCCAATCCCACATCACCTAAAAAACCAAATTATTAAGATATAATTACAACATTTATACTTGTAATAAATGATGTTACATAGAATATTCAATAGGGAAAAAAAAGAGTTGGCAAAGATGCAGTGGGACAGACGATACCTTTAGTCACTTGTGGCACACTAACTGGTGGCATTGAGTTATAATTCCAGGAAGGTAAAGTTGCACCAGGAATTGGGTTTCCAAGCACTGATGATGAATCTTGCTCGTAAACATATCCTCGGTCAAGTAATGCTGATGAAGATTGAAATGGTTCAGCAACTTGGGATACAGCAAGAGCTGCCGCATGGAAGGATATAATCCCAAATTAATCCCACAATCAAGCACCTCTAAAACAGTAAATAATATATAACATACAGAAAAAGGAATAGCTCGCTATACAAACCATTTTTAGGTGCTTTTTGTGGGTAAGGATGAGCTGCCTTTCTCTTTGGCCGAGGAGGAGGTACATGCTCACTTGTCCCATTCTTCTGAACCTTCAGAAAATATTTCTGTGCATGGCTTCGTATCTGCCACGAAGATTGGTTATTGATGAAGAGATGTAATCAACTAGCTATAGAATGGATGAAAAGATTTATAAGCAAAGTCATGCACATGTTGCTCTAATCATAATTAAGCGAAGGTATCCAACACCCTAATAAGGAATTCTCCAACACATCATAAGATGCTATAATTTTCATCATATATAAGTTCCAAAGGACAAAAGCACTATATAACCAGTAAAATTAACCACATAGCGAACTTAGTATTATTCCAAGTAATCATAATAAGAAGATATTCGCAAGTCTTTACATGTCTTAATATCAAGAACACACCGCTGATCTATGATTATCTTCAGGTGTCACAACTCACAAACTGCTCGAACTAAGGAGATTCAAGAAACGAGTCCAATGCTTGTTTCCTAAAAATATCTAATTCAAGTAAACTACAACTGTGATGAAGCAAGAAGTCAACAACAACCTCAACATAAGATTTAACACTAAAAGACATCTGAAGAGACGCACGAAAAAGAAAAGCATTGGTATGAAAAACATTGTTTATACCAGATGGGTCTGAAATAAATAATTCAAGTGTCAAAAAGCTTATCCTATAATAGCTTGGTTATTCTTTATATGCAGCGTGACAGATTTGACTAGGAGGTTGAAATTACCTGGATAACTGTTTTGGACCCAATAAATGCTTCAATCTTCTTCCAATCACGATCAAATCTGGACTCAAGAGGACGCAAATAAAAAAGAAGATTAAATCAGCATGATTGTGAGGAAACCACAGACAGAAAACATGCTCTCAGACTCAGATAACCTCACACTAACATTATTCTCACTTGAGAGGTCCAAAACAATATCAATATATCATGAACTAACATAGTCTAACAATGCTATTTGGCTAGACTAAAGTAAAATACTTGTCTATCTGAAACCAAATGCAATGCGAAAGCAGTAAATTCAATTCTCTCTCTTTTTACTTTCCCCAGGATTCTCGGAAACTGGAATATACCAACACTACTTCATCATTAATTGAAACATTAAAAAATAAACTAAAATGAAATACAAACATACAGATTTACAGATTATGTCTTGAAAAAAAAAACACTATTGTCCACAGAACACAATCAAGTGCAATAAGATGAACATTGAAATCCATTACAAAAAGTTTTCAATTGACTGAAATCCCAATGAAGCAACTACATGTGACAGATACTAATCAAACATTCGTGTTACGTAAGAAATGAAACCTCCCTAGATTGAAGCCTAACAAAAGTATACATGTTCACCGAAGTAAAAAGATAAAAAGAAATGAAGAAAAGAAACCAAAAACAACATTACAACGAATAAGCTCCGTGATTCGAATTCTCCTCAATTTCCCTAATTCTTCATAACACAGCACAATTTTCTCTAGTTTTCTCACCAACCACACAAACACAACTTCAAAAACTAAATTCACCAAACATCATCTAGACAGTTTCTATTTAATAAAATCGAAATAGAACTTACAGTTGGAGAGCTTCTAGAAACTTGTCGTGCTCTTGATCAGTCCAGCTCTCTCTAGACTTGGTAATCGTATACGGTTTCCGAATCTTCTTATTCGGATCATCCGCAAACGACATCGTATTGAAACTCGTACTTTCGGTCGCCGATGCATCGACGCCGGTAGTAATATTCGCCGTCGTACTGTGAGTAATAGGAGGCATAGAATTGAGACCAGGATGACCCATATTCATGGGATCGAAGAAGAAAAACCCTTGAGCCGGGTTCGGATTCACGGACACCATAAGCTTGATACTAAAAATTTAATCTTATTTTGTTTTTCTGTTTTTTTTTTTTTTTTTTTTTTTTTTTTTTTTTTTGGTGCGTGTGAACTTTGCTTTTGAGTGTTTGTTGTTTGATAAGTCAGACAAGGATGTGATGATTGATAGGGAGAGAGAAATCAGTTTTTGTGATATGTGAACCAGAACTCCAGAAGTGAGAGTTTTTATAGTGTTTGGGGGCGGTCAGATTTGGTTCGAAATTGAAACCGACGTTACCTAAATGGATGGTGTGGACCGTACACGTGGCGTCATCCAGGGCTTCACTCATGACCTCACTCACTCTCGGCCAGGTCAAAACGGTAAAACTGAAATAGTTGAGCAGTTTTCGGTGCCTTACAGTTACACTGCTTTTTATGTTTTTTGACCATGTATGAAATTTTTAAAAACATTCAATTTTAACAATCTTAATTCTTAACCTAAATTCTGTCAAAAAAATAATTAAAAAAAAAACACTAAAGAAAAAAAATTATCATACTGCTTTTTTTGATTTTTCAGTTTGGTTTTAGAACATTATGGTGGGAGCAACAAAGATTTAGAGCACCTCCCATCTATACTCTAAAATTAGGGGGTATATTGATTCAAGATTTTATTAGATAATTTGGAGGAGAAAAATTTGGATGGGACGATCTCATTGACGTGGCAAAGGAACCATTCAATCAAAATGTGCCACATTATACTTTAACAAATATATTTTTATACTCCCAATATAAATAAAACATTTTGATTGGACGATTCCATTGTCACGTCAATGAGACCATCTCATCCAAGTTTTTCTCAATTTGGAGAAGTAAAAGTCTGGTGGTATTGGATTGAGACTTTTTAATAAGTTAGATAAGTCTGGTGGTATTCGATAAAGACTTTTAAGATTTTTTTTAAAAGTCCATATTGTTTGTAGTATTGGATCTAGACTTTTAAGAGGCAGCAAATTGTTTGCTAGTATTGAATTGAGATCAAGATTTTTAGGATTTCATGACAAAATGGATTTTCCAGACTTTTTAGTGATACGAAATAAATAGCTTGAACTCAAAATTATCTTGCCCTCTCCCTCAATACTTTCCAGACTTTTTATTTGATTTCAGATATTTGGTAGGTGTATTGGTATATAATAAATGTGGCGGCCAAGCATGCAAAAGGTAGTATAAAACTACACTTGAAAGTCGAGCACCAAATGACTGATAAAATGCCTCTGTGAGTTAAAAATAGTTTTATGTTAAATTTCCATGATCCCACCACCACCATTGCCGGTATCTAAAATCTTTAGGACTACTAGTAAAAATTGATCAAATGCTTTATCTACATCTATAAAAGATGGATTTGGTAAAAAGTAAAGATGAAGAGGAAGTTGATTTATGTGTGTGTATATATATATACCTGATAAAAAGAGCCAGTACATTACTGATAATATCACCATTTGTGTAGATTGAGTTCAAAGACAAAAAAAGATGGTCACCATTTCTTTTGATTTATTGTCTGAGCGAGTTAAAAAGATATGGGTCTCGCATAAAACCATGCTTCTATAAAATTTAGATACATGCTGTTGTATGTGCATATTTGGCCAAGGGACATGTCAGCAGAATGCGTAGAAAAGGCGGGTTAAAGTATAATCACGTCACTCTTGGACCAGTCAACGAAGGGAAATATCAGACAAAGGGTGTGCCAGTTGGCAACCTCATCCAAAATCAGTCCAAATCGGAAGCACGCTCGCCAGAGTAGGCTGACCAAGAAGATGGCAATTTGTGTTCGCCAACCTAAATGGCTCATCCGGATTTATGCCATTAAGAAACAACCTTATTTCGGTATACCCTCCACAGTAAGGATTCAACCAGACACGAAGCAAGAAGATAAATCTTATTCCAAATATGACACAAGCTATTTTCGGCAAGAAGAGTCCGAACAGGAAACAAACCCTAAAACCACCTACAATATCAGATTCCTTGTACAAATCAAAATAGGAATTTTCCTATTAACACGGCATAGGCAAGGGAAACCCTAGCTAAATTAATATAAATGGGGCCGTAAATCCCATGAAAAGGGGGTTCGAGATTAGAGAGAAGAAAAGACAATTGTATGAGAGATTTGAGTGTATAAAACTACAATAAATCCATAGTGTTATTCTTCTGCCCTCAAGGGGCGCCGTGGTTTTTTCCCATTCAAGGTTTTTCCACTTAAAACTTGTCTTGCATGCATTGATTTATTTCTTTCTTTATTCGTTTTAATTAAAATACTATTGTTGAGTGAGGCAATCCAAAAATCACCGTCAACAATTGGCGTTAGAAGGAGGGGGACGATTTGAATAAAAAACTTCGAAGAACCCTTACGAATAGGTACAACATGAGCAACGATAGCGATAGAGACAAAATCCCCAGCAACGATCAGGTCCTTGAAGCAGCTGTGGTACCAGGGGAGGAAACGTTGGCAACAGGGGAGCATTCAGTAGTGATGTTAGGAACTAGAGTAGCCAACCTGGAAACTCTACAACACTTTAACACTGCACTATTGAATTTAGTCAACGAAGCTAACAAAATCGGACTCTCGCTTTCTATAGGGTTAGGAGCCTCGTCTCCTTATGAGCTGACAACCAACACACCCGGAAACCATCCGCCAGGAAGGTTGCGATCGGAAGTCTATGTTACAACTCTCAGTGTCCATGCAAAACCAATTATGGAGGAAGCACCTAAGGATCCACCAGAGGTCCTAGAAGAAAGAAGGTATAGGAAGGGAAAATGTGTGCTGGACGAGAAATTTCTAGAAAAGCGGAGCCGTGGATGAGCATATGGTGCAGCCGCCAATAATGCATCTAATAGAAACCGTCGAAGACGACAATTTATCTCATCAGGAGATAGGAATCCCTAACCAAGAAAAGGGTTACGGTCAAAAAGGGCAAGGTAAAGAAGGTCCGAAAGTACAGATGACCTAGGAGCCGGCGGGAGTATTGACAGTAGAGAAGGTGATTATCGGAGGATGACAATTAAAAGCAGGCTCAACCCAGAAGGAGAACCAACTGGTCACCGAAGCGTCACCCTCTAACAGCTATAAAAAAAGGTCTCAGCAATGGCCCAGCGATATGAACATAATGTTTCTTCGGATGATGAGTCAAACAACCCATTCATTGACCATATCGCCAGCACCCAATTCCTAGAAAGGTTCAGAATGCCAACTATCGAGCAACACAAGGAGAACAGGGACCCGAAAGAGTATGTCCATAGATTCCGTAATGTCATGGCCTAATACACATCCAATGATGGTCTCTTATGCCTAACATTCCCACAAACTTTCGATGACCTCGCTTCCAGTTGGTTTGGACGCCTACCTGCCAGAAGCATTAACAATTTCTCCAGTTTCAGCAAAACGTTCATAAGACAATTCATGGGAAGTGTGCAGAGAAGAAAGTCACTAGCTCACCTGTCAAATTTGAAACAAGAAAGCAATGAATCATTTAAAAAATACCTGGCCAAATTCGGGAAGGAAGTCGCCCAAATAGAAGATGTGAGTGACATAGCCGTCATAGCAGCCTTCACCAACGGGCTACAGAGTGGTCGCCTGTCTTTTGACTTACGAAGAGACCGTCCAAAAATGTACGAGGAGATGATAGACATAGCTGGAGATTTTGCATTAGCAGAAGAGGAAGAAGTGGTGCAAGGGGGTAGCTACGTTCATGGTCACAAACCAGACATAAAACCCGAATCCAAGGATGACAGGACGAAGGGCCAATCGCGTGATCGTCAAAGAGAAGAGAAAAGCTGAAAGAATCAACCCAGGGAGAGTCGGGGCAGCAACAAAACCAGTAGGTTCCGAGGCAGGTATAGTAACTACACACCCTTAACTAGCGAACAAGAAGATATACTGTATGTAGTAGAAGACAAATGGCTTGCTAAATATCCACGACAATAGTCAGCCAATGCCTGGAGAGACACAATAAAATACTGCCGATTCCACAAGGATCACGGGCATGACACTTCAAAATGCTTCCAGTTGCGTGACCACATTGAAAGCCTAATCAGATAGGGGCACCTTAAAGATTTCACCCTGAAGGGAGACAAAAATGTCGTTCGTCAAGATAGCCACCGGGGGAACGGACAAGAAAGGAGGAGCCCAAGAAAAGGCAGTCCCAATACCGTAATAAATACCATTTTTGGCGGGCCACACACCGGCAGAAGCAATAGAGAGAGAACGTCAGAGGTCCGGGAGGTGATGTACGAAAACAGAGACATGGAAGTAAACTCTGTACAGAAAAACCACAAGAGAGTAAGAGAGGGGCACGACCCAATAATCTTCACAGCCGAGGACTCAGAAGGAATTGATGCCAAGCCTAATGACACAATTTTTGTGGGGGTCCAAATAGCCCATATGGATGTCCTCCAAGTGATGATAGACAACGGGAGCTCCGCTGACATTTTGAGAGCCAGGGTGTACGATGAACTTCGATTGGACAGAAAAGATTTGGAACTATTCCATGTGCCCCTGAAAGGATTTGGAGGTGCAGAAGTAAGATCCTTAGGAACCGTAAAATTACATATAAGGTTTGGAACGTCGCCTTGTCGGAGAACTATCCTGCTGGATTTTATTGTTGTTGACATTTACATTTACAACTGGCTGTACAATGCCCTACTCAGTCGATCCTTCCTGAACAAAGCCCGGGCAGTTACATCCACCCATGCGCTGAAAGTAAAATTTCCAACAGAGTTTGGAATTAGGGAACTCAAGGGGTCACAAGAAATGGCTCGCCGCGCCAACCTGTCAATCTTTAAAGACAAAACTGGAGTCGAAACTTTGGGCATATTTCAACTCGATCAAGAGGCACGAGAGGAAAACCCCAATGCATTTGAATTGGACCCAAGGGACAAGGCCGGTTGAGAAAAGGAAGAACCCAATAAAACTGTCAAGGTTGGAGCGAATTTAACAGAGCAGATCAAAACAGGCGTAGTAAATCTGCTAAAGGAGTACAAGGAGATTTTTGCTTGGAGTCATGAAGATATGCCAGGAATTAATGCAAATGTAATCTCACACCATCTGGCTATAAACGAAGAATGCAAGTCGGTGATACAGAAAAGGAGGAGTTTCAATCCTGAAAGAAGCGTATAGCTATAAGGGAAGAAATATCCAAACTACTCGCAGTATGATCGATCGGAGAAGTCAAATATCCTGAGTGGGAGGCGAACGTCGTGCTCGTGAAGAAAAAGAACAATTAATGGAGAATGTGTGTAAACTTCACTGACCTGAACAAAGTTTGCCCCAAAGACAGCTTCTCATTACCAAGAATTGACCAACTGGTCGTTGCAACAGCCGGACACGAGCTGATAAGCTTCATGGACTCGTATTCAGGGTACAACCAGATCAAGATGCACAAACCAGATGAAGACAAAATAGCGTTCACCACAAACCAAGGATTGTACTGTTATACTGTCATGTCATTCGGCCTAAAGAATGCTAGAGCAACATACCAGCGGCTAGTTAACAGAATGTTCGCTAGCCAAATAGGGAGAAATATGGAGGTGTACGTCGATGGCATGCTAACTAAAAGTATCACGGTCGACAGACATGTAAATGATTTGTGAGAAACCTTCGATGTATTAACCAAATTCGGAATGAAATTGAACCCTTCAAAGTGTGTGTTCGACGTGCCATCCGGTAAATTGCTCGGGTACCAGGTACATCAAATAGGGATAGAAGTAAACCCTGACAAGATCAAAGCATTGGCCGATATGGTTTCCTAAAAAAACTTGAAGGATGTCCAGAAACTCATAGGATGCTTGGCATCACTGAATAGGTTTATAGCAAAATCAACAAATCGATGCTTACCATTTTTTAAAGCGCTTAAGAAAGGCAAAGGAATTGAATAGAACAAAGATTGCGAACAAACCTTTCTCACCCTCAAAGAATATCTCGGCCAAGCACCTTTGTTGTCAAAGTCAATCACAAGAGAAATGTTATACCTATACCTGTACCTGTCCGTCATGGAGACGGCCACTAGCTCTGTACTAATAAGACAAGAAGATGGGGTCTAGAAACCAGTGTACTACAGAAGCAAAACACTGTTACCAGCTGAAATAAGGTACTCACCGGCCGAAAAAATGGCGCTCGCCCTAATAATAGCAGCAAGAAAATTGAGGCCATATTTTCAAGCACACAAAATTGGTGTGTACATGAACTGTCCACTAAAAATGATTTTACAGAAACCAGAAGTGTCGGGCAGACTCACAAAATGGGCCATTGAAATAAGTGAATTTGACGTAGAATACATCCCAAGAACATCAATTAAAGGCCAGGTAGTAGCAGACTTTGTGGCATAATTCATTGAGCCGGACACCGAGGTAGCAAAAATGATGATAGAACAAGCAGAGAAAAACTTATGTTGAAAACTCTGTGTCGATGGTTCATTAAATATATACGGCAGTGGGGCAGGGATAGTAGTCATAACCCTAGAAGGAGACTCGGTAGAATGTTCCTTGCGTTTCGATTTTAAAGCCACCAACAACCAAGCCGAGTACGAGGCACTGATAGCAGGATTAAAGGCGTGCATAGCCTTAGGAGCCGATGAAGTAGAAATTTTTAGCGATTCCCAAGTCATCGTCAACCAGGTACTTGATGAATACCAAGTAAGAGACGAAAGCATGTTCGCTTACCTGAACATAGCAAAAGAATTGTTGGGGCGATTCAAAAAATACAAGATTATGCAGATTCCAAGAGAAGAAAATGAACAGGCAAACGTTCTAGCCAAATTGGCATCAGCTACGATCAACATCTGGCCCCGAACCATCCCTATGGCACATCTACTCCAACCAAGCATAGCTGGACAGATTGAAGTGGGAGTAATCATGAACGAATTAAGCAACTTGATGACTCTAATAAAAGAATACATGATCAATGACATCTTCCCAAGTGACTCACTAGAAGCCAAGTGGTTAAGATATAGAGCGACGAGATATTCGGTCCTTAGCGGCGAGATGTATAGAAGAGGGTATTCAAGAGTGCTACAAAGATGTGTTGGAACCGAAGAAGCAGAAGGAATCCTAAAAGGCATACACAGCGGAAGCATTGGGAACCATGCTGAAAGTATCAGTTTAGCCCATAAAACACTAATGCAGGGATTCTACTGGCCAACAATGTTCGCCGATGCAAAGAGAATAGCGACAAAGTGTGAGGCATGCCAAAAGATCGCAAACAACATTCACCAGCCACCTGAGCGCTTACAAAGTATCACCTCCCCATGGCTGTTCGCCATGTGGGGAATTGATTTGATCGGTCGAATGCCCACAGCACCTAGGGGAGCAAAACACGCCATTGTGGTGGTGGATTATTTCACGAAGTGGATAAAGGCTGAGTCACTAGTGCATATAACAGAAGCAAATACGACCAGCTTTGTGAAGAAGAACATCCTGTACAGGTTCGGAATACCAAACACCATCATCACTGACAACGGAACACAGTTCGACAGCAGAAAATTTAGATATTTATGCAAGAAATACGGGATCAACAATTACTATGCCTCTCCAACTTATCCACAGACAAATGGACAAACCAAGACAGTAAAAAAAAATCATTAAGCATAACTTGAAGGCCAAACTTGCTGTCAAGAAAGGAAGTTTGGGCAGAAAAACTACCACAGGTGTTATGGGCATACCGAATAACAGAAAGAAACTCAACATGAGAGATGCCCTATTCCATGGCATTCGGGACAGAGGCAGTTATCCCAGTAGAAACAACGTTCTACTCGCCAAGGATACAACTCTTCCAGCATAAACTCAACGTTGATATGCTAAAATACGGTCTGGACGAGCTAGAAGAAAGAAGGGAACGCACTCAGATAAGGAACACTGCCTATCAGCAAAGGGCAGCTAGGTATTACAATTCACATGTACGAGTTAGAATATTTGCACTCGGGGACTTAGTACTAAAAAGGGTGACACCAGGAACCAAAGACAAATCTACAGGATCGCTCGCAGACAAATGGGAAGGGCCATACCACATCATGGGCATAGCAGGCCATGAGGCATATCACATTACCCGAAAAGGAGTCGGCGAGCTACCCCAACCATGCAATGCTCAATATTTGAATATCTATTACCCATGATACCTCTACCCCAGAAGTCTTTTTGTTATTTTTTCTTTTTCTCATTTTATCTTTTTAGAAGTTTTCATTTTTTAATGTCAAGGTTGCATGAGATAATCAATAAAGAGTAATTTATTACTAAAATTCATATCCTTGCTGAACCACACAACAAATCAGCCATAATGAATAGTTCGTCGGTGCACACAAAACGAGTTATTTAAACTCAGCGAGCACCAGAAAAAGAACAAAAATGGAGGGAATACCTCACATCATAGCAAGCTGAAAGCAAATATGTCATATAACAGCCTGAGCTAGAAACAAAATGCCACAAAGATGGTAATTGCCATCATTAATGAGGCATAACCCCCTCGGAATGCGAAAAAGACATTCAACAAACAACAAACAA
Source organism: Acer campestre (assembly GCA_954870605.1). Taxonomy (NCBI): domain Eukaryota; kingdom Viridiplantae; phylum Streptophyta; class Magnoliopsida; order Sapindales; family Sapindaceae; genus Acer; species Acer campestre. The sequence goes on from OX940802.1 coordinate 5,301,726, forward strand.
CATGTAGGGAACACACCGTAAAAAGAAATGTTAGGGGTCGAACAAACTAGCACCAAAGCAGTAAGCAAAAGAGGGAGCGTCCCAACAGTATGCTTACAAAAAACCTGGTGTATGGTCAGACACGTCCTGACAAACACTAGGTAAAACAAAAACTAAGCGATAATAACTAAGTAATAATAGGCTTCAAGGCTTAAGCTAGAAACTCAGCAACGACAGCTGAACAAAAGAGTAACTTATGAAAATAATTCAGCAAACAGAAAGGATTCAAACACCTCAAAAAATGGAAACTGGTATGAAAAAATATCAAATACATTTACAGTGTCAGGTGAATAAACAAATACATTAGTAAAAAGTTAAACACTCGATGGTGCATCATCCCCATCATCTACTTCGTCATCTATCTCATCCTCTGATGGCTAAATAATCTCTTCATTCCCTTCAGGCATGAAAGACGTATAATCTCGATCGAAAACAGGACTCAAATCAGTCTTATTACCGGAACCAGTAAAACTCCCTTTCCGACCAGAATAGTAAGTATTGAAAGCACGCTTGGTAGGGACTTCGAGATGCATAGGACGAGGTTCTGTCCTTGTATAGCGATAATGGGCTTTCCACCGCTTTATTTGCTTCTTTATCGAGCCAATAGAGTCGTCGATGGGCAGCTTGAAGGATTTATCAAAATGCCTCAGGGCCTTTTCATTGGAGTGATCCTTCATGGCGAAGAACCTTTTCGCTTGCCGCATACCCCGTTCGAACTCACGGAGGAGAAGCGCATCATAGGTAGGAGACCTCTTAAAATGGTCAACAGCTTCAACTTCTAAAACGGCCTTCAGGTCATTTAAAATAACATCTTGTGAAGCCTGTTGGTTCCGTAGGTCTTCAGACTCACGCTCAGCCTTTTCCCTAGCTTCTTCCGCTAGCCTTTCTACCTCCATACGAGTAGCGAGCGCATCCTGACTCCCAAAAAGTTGCTCCCTCAGCAGCTTAATCTCTTCTTCAGCTACGAGCAACTTTTCTTCAACAGCAAGCTGAGCAGCCAATAACCCATCAGCAGACTCCCTCAACCGAGTGAGTTGTTGGGCATGAGACTCCTCAGTTGAAAGTCTGTCAGCCGTCGAACGAGAAACTTGATCTCAAAAGCGCTGATTCTCCCTCGACACCGCAATCCCACGTCTGTAACTCTGTGCCATTTCAAACATCATCTGAACAAAAACACAGTTAAAAGGTGACGGCAAATAAAAAGGAATAAGAAGGAGAAGATCGAAGAACCTACCAAAGAATGACAATTGAAAAATAATTTCATCTTCTTATTGCACGACTTATCCTTCACGTGCTCCCAACCCTTGCCGATATAAACATCATTATGTATGAAATGATTCAAGAGCTCGATAGAGGAAAAGTCGGACAAGGAAACAACGCCAGACCTTTCGCCTTGGTCGGTTGGAGCTGCAGGTGGCTCTTCAAGGGTATCTCCTGTACCCGTAGCAGGGGTGGATGATGGTCCAGGGATGTTAGCTTGAGCAGCAGCATTTTTATCATAGGCGATCGGAGGAGACGAGGGCCCAGGGATATCAGGTTGTGTATCAGTACCCTGTGCACTAACACCCGCCGAAGGGACTGATGTCCCAGACTTATCAAGAATAGGACCCTGCACATCGACGCTCGAAGAAATAAAAGGAGTGGATGAAGGAAATGTAGCCCTCGTATCACTAACCTCTTCCGATCGAGGGGTCGGGCCCACAGCCTGATCAGATTCAGGAGGAACCCTTGAACCAACTCCATCAGCATAGGGAACCTCGGCACGTATAGGCTTGCCATAGCCTTCCTCAAAGACAAGAGCACATACTGAAACACCCTCGAAGCCCGCTTCGCGGGATGAACAGCACACTCGGGGGTACTCTTAGCCTAATGCTTTCCTCGACCATTTCTTGGGTTAAGGTCGCTAAAAGGATCCTCGGGGGCCTCTAGCACGTTGGTATCAAAAATTGGAACCTCTTCACTCACCCCAAAGGCACCAACCTTCTCTTTTCCTTTGCAATTGGGGGTGGGCGTTTGAACAACTATATCGCCCCCATGAGGCTGAAAGAATTCTTCTGCAACAGGAGTGGGAACACCTCTCCCTTCACTATCCTAAGAGTCGTCACCCTCTGGCGGCGCGACCCTCTCTTTGGACAAACCTGCAGCATGTCTTTGACTAGCTGTTTCAGAATTCTTTATTGTTCGGGCTTGCTCGTCGCAAACGACGTCAAATTCACTCACTGCGAAGCAAAAATAGTGTTACTAAATACAGATCGATAAAAAGTTCGAAATAAAGAAACCAAGAGGAAGACTTATAGCGGCGTCGCCTAGCGGACAGACGCGGAAAAATGTGGCAAGCAGTCATCTTAGCCTTATCAAAAAGATACTCTTGACCTCTCTTGGCCAACTCTATAACAGCAGCCTCCGCCATATTTTTTATCTCATGAGCAGATAAAACAGGAAGAGTTTTCGACCAGGAGTTAAGAGACATAAAGTGTCTCATAACTTTCCTCGCCAAAAGATTACGGCGGGCATCCGCAGGCGTGTCCCTTCCTCATTCACCACCAACGAAGAACCAGTTGTTCTTCCATCTCTTGTTCGAAGTAGGGAAACCCCAGATGAAACCCTTCTTCTTTTCATCACTGGAAATCTCCACCTGACCCGGGTTGGACACATCTTTGGGGATCCAATTCTCCACGGTTGTAGATTGAAGGTAATAAGTACCGCTGTGGCCAGACTACCTCAAAACGTAAAAGTGACGGATCTCACGAGGGGTCGGCGACCTACGACCCTCGTTTTCCACATCAAGCATAAACACATTAAAATCCTGTAGCTATTCGGCTAGCGAAAGCTTAGCAGAAGCAAGCTTGGCATTAGCCAAAAATCTGGCTATGAATGGCTGAAGGGGAAGAGTAACCCCGCAACCCAACATCGACCCATAGATGGCGACGGCATTACTCGATAGGTTCCACACGGCCCGCTCGCCCGAGGGAATAAAAAGAACATAATCAGGAATGTCGTACCTCCTCCTGTACCGACTAAGTTCTCGATCGCCAACCACATTAACCTCAGTGTCAAAGGCGCTCGGGCGGTCAAGAGCGAAACACAACTATCACGTCGATGATCCTCGACATCCGAATCGATCACTATCTGAGCACCTAACAGGGACTCTAGGTCCCCTGCTGCCTGCCACCACTGGTTTTTGGAGTCATTGCCATGTCTAGAGAATCGCTATTAACAGACGAAGAGAAAGAAAAATCGAGTGCACTGGCTTCAAAATCAGTGGGAATATAAAGAGAAATTGGTACAGGGGAAGTTGGATCAAAGTTACGTAGGTACAACTCAATTTTATCTGCAACCTCTTTGTTGCCAAGTTCAAGAGCTTGCATCATTTGATTAAAAAAGAAAGAGCGTTGAGAAGGATCCATAAGAAACTCACCAGAAATATTCCCAAAAGGAAAAAAAAAAAAGGGTTTGCAGCAGAATCACACTTCAAAGCGGACAGGAAGAAAAGTACCAGGACCCCAACGAGCAGAGAAATGAGAACCCAAAATGACCCGGGAGACTGCAACAGAAGAAGAAGAACCTCCGAAAACCTAACACTTTGAATCAGAAGCTTGAAGGATTTTTGAAAAGTTTTTTGCAGAAGAGAAAGAGAAACAAAGCAAAGTAGAGGAAAGTGAGAGGCAGTGTAACAGTCCTGTCCTTAAAAAGGGGAAATTCAAAATTCAAGAAAAATAATAAGTATAAACGACATTGATAAAGTAAACCGCCTGTGAATAAGGCAGTGACAGGAGGCATTCACCAAATAACGAACACGAGGCATCATAGGGATTCCCAACAGGCGCGCCATCATTTCACCGCATCACGTCAGAACCCAAGCGTTTGAAATCCTGTGGCTGAAAATGAAAGGCTTGTTGTGGAAGATTCAAGCATTGAAAGTGGCATGCGACTGAAAAAATAAAATAAAATAAAATAAGGAGAGGGAAAACAACTCTGCAAAGAATCAAAAAAAGTGCAAGAACGAAAGACACAAGTAAAATGTATAAATACTGCTCGCAGAACCAAAGGAGTCAGAGGGTCCAACCTATTTTGGATCGCCTCGAAGTATTTATGAGGGTATTGTTGTATATGCATATTCGGCCAAGGGACATGTCAGCAGAATGCACAGAAAAGGCGAGTCAAAGTATAACCACGTCACTCTTGGACCAGTCAACGAAGGGAAATATCAGACAAAGGGCGTGCCAGTTGGCAACCTCATCCAGAATCAGTCCAAATCGGAAGCACGCTCGCCAGAGTAGGCCGACCAAGAAGATGGCAATTTGTGTTCGCCAACCTAAATGGCTTATCCGGATTTATGCCATCAAGAAACAACCTTATTTCGGTATACCCTCCACAGCAAGGATTCAACCAGATACGAAGCAAGAAGATAAATCTTATTCCAAATAGGACATAAGCTATTTTCGGCAAGAAGAGTCCGAACAGGAAATAAACCCTAAAACCACCTACAATATCAAATTCCTTGTACAACTCAAAATAGGAATTTCCCTATTTACACGGCATAGGCAAGGAAAACCCTAGCTAAATTAATATAAATAGGGTCGTAAATCCCATAAAAAGGGGGTTCGAGATTAGAGAGAAGAAAAGGCAATTGTATGAGAGATCTGAGTGTGTAAAACTACAATAAATCCATAGTGTTATTCTTCTGCTCTCAAGGGGCGCCGTGGTTTTTTCCCATTCAAGGGTTTTCCACGTAAAACTTGTCTTGCATGCATTGATTTATTTCTTTCTTTATTCGTTTTAATTAAGATACTATTTTTGAGTGAGGCAATCCAAAAATCACCGTCAACACATGTTTTTTTTTTTTTTTTTTGAAATCCGATAACGGAAGGGTATACTGAAACTTTCGAAAGCAAACACCAGTTGACCGTTTGAAGTTTTTTTATTTTATTTTTTTTATTATTTTTTTTTAAATATGTATAATTAAATCTTATATATCATTTTTTTTTTTGTTATTTACATTTATATTTGGCTATCACTCAAGTGACACTCGAAATAGAACGAGATCGGAGAGTAGCACAACAGCAAGTAAAGTTCGTTCCCACAGGGATCGAGTGACCGATTACCGAAATTGATTAGCCTATTTACTATTCAAACAATCAAAAAGGTTGGTTTTCCAATTAAGTAAATTAAACTAAACTAAACTAAAATAAAACTAAAAGCTATTGCGAAAAAGAAATAACACGAAAATAAACACAAGTGTAATAATAGAGAGAAATATGCTAGGATTTGACTACACCCCACCCTATGTCGATTTCCGTTCTAGACTCAATTATTCACCCAAAACATGCTCATGTAATTCATAGACTCATGCACCCTAATATTAACCTACAATCTTGGTCAAGTAGAATAGATTGCACCCAAAATCATACCCAAGCCTATCTCTCGATTACTCGGAATATATGAATGAGTTCATTAAGAACCTTGGCACACTAGGGAATCCTATACGCTAGCCTAAGTAGGTCTACTTTTCTAGACATGTATAGAGGGCATTTTATCGAGCACGTGGCGTGCGTCTCCGGTCAGTACATAACACACCACAAAAATTCATTCAAAAGGAGATCAAACAATTGAAAAGCATTAAGCACACAAAAATACCCATACAAACCACATTTGCACAAAATGAATAAACAAAGGTCAATAGATATAAATATTCATGGGTAGGGTTCATCAAATCCTAACAATGAAAGTTTAGCTCATATTACAACTAATAGCCATACAACAAATAATCTCAAATAAATACATGGCTATAACAAAGGATAAAAGAGAAAAAGTTAGAGAAAACTATAATGGAGAGCTTCCTCTTCTTCCTTTTGCTCCTCTCCTTTTTCAAGATCCTTCAATTTTCTTTCTCCCAAGAACAAGAAAAGATCATAGATTGGTGTCAAGTGTCTCTTGGATTGTGTAGGAATTTAGGAAAAATGGAGTCTTGGAGGAGTAGGAGAGTTCCCTTTCTTTGGAGAGTATTCTCTTTTCTTTTTGTGTCTCCTCTCTTTTTCTCCAAAGATGAAGAGATGTATATATATGGGTCCAAAATAGGGCAAGAAATTCGTCCAAAATGACAAAGAGTTTGTCCAAAACGACCAAGAGACGGACTGCCGCGGTCTGGGCATTTTCGCGGTTGGCGGAAGCGACAACTGAACCGCGGCAAGTTTGGAAGGTTTCTGTCGCGAGGGTGCTGCGGTTGGACGGCCGCGGCACTTCAACCGCGGCGAATTACTGTCGCGAGAGTGCCGCTTGCATGCCGCGATGGATAAAATGGAGGTGGCAACAATGGAGGCTTGGAAGGTTTGGAGAAGATGGAAAAGTAATGCATGGAGGCCTGAAAACGGTGCCAAACGGACCGGGAGAGGGCCGACCGTCGATCTGGGCAGAGAACCGTCGGAAAACACGTCGGAAAACGGTCGGATGGGACCGGGTTGCAGTCGGGTCGCGATCCGGGTCGGGTCGACCCACTCGGGTCTGAATTGGGTTGCTGAAGGTAGAAGACGACGTGACGTCATCATGACGTCACGCTGATGTGAGCAGCCCCTAAACGACACCGTTTCGATGCTAACGTGGCGCTGACTCTGATGTGTGGGGGGCACTTAGTGAGACGCTGGGGTGTACTCAATAGCTGGGCATATCCGGTTTGGGCCTGTCGGATCTTGGGCCGGGTCGGGCGCAACCCGACAGTGAAACACACTGTTTCACTTATGACGTGGCGCACTGTGCTGCGCCGCCTGGCAAATTACAAAAGGCTCCCCTCATCTTCTCATTAATCACATAATATTCAATCTTTTCTTCAACTTTTCACTTTGACCCCTGATTCTCCATAAATTACACCAATGCCCCTGAACTCCATAAATACCTGAAACACTTATTTTATCATATTAAATACCTGGTTTTACCCGAGAAATGAACTCAAAATGATATGGAAATGGGGCTACACTTTGTGTATAAATGAAGCAATCAATATTTAAAAAAATTCTTGTCATGCCCTGACCCTCCAAATTTAACCAATGCATGCATAGTTTGTATATATCAACTTATCTCACCGGACTTTAATCATCTATCACTAAACGTACACTATACACACCACTAGAGAGAATAAGAGATGAAAGAGCAGTGCATATTGGAGTTTGATAACATATGAATTAATAAAGTCCAACAAGCCAAACGGAAATACTTCAATGTTCAAGCTATTTTTTTTCCTTGTTTCATGTCATTTCTAGTGAGGTAGTGGGGGATGGGTTGTTGGTTATTATATTTATTTCATTTGGTGACATTTTTTGCACCATACGAACCAGCTGAAGGTAATGTATTAGTTGGTGGTATTTTAAAATTTTATTACTTCTCTTCATAGCTTATACATATTTCTCATTCAATTTTTTTTGTTCAATGACTGCCTTCAACAAGATTATAGAACACTGGAACTTTGGGAGAAAACTGAATATTACAATCGACTCTTAAAAGTCCATATTTTTAAAAGTCCAAAAAGTCTTGAAATAAAGTATAGATAATCCTAATAGTCTAAAAATAAAGTTCAAAGACTCTTTTAGAATCATAAAAGTCTATTCAATACAATCCTAACAATCCTAATAATCCTAATAGTCTTGTAAATCTATAAAATCCTAACACCCTAAAATTGTCTATTAAAATCTCAATCCAATACACCCCCTATGTCTCCAAGAAATTTGGAGTATGGGTTGCTTCCACCATACTCCAAAATGTTGTCTCCAAGAATTTTTTTTAGAGTTTCTACACTTGATACTCTAAATTTAGAGAGTCATATCTCATACTCTAAATTCACTTTTCAACATTTTTTATTCCAATTATATCATTTTACCTTTTTCATTAAATTCAATTAATGTATAATAAATTTTAATTTTTACATTTTATTAACATAAAATCATATCTTTAGAAATGTTTCATCTAAATCTTTAAAATGAGTCAAATATTAAATATTAATTAATAATTTTTTATTTACCATACTTTATCATTTGTTCTTCATTTTATTATTTTGTTATAATTTTCTCTAAAAAAAATTATTATATGTTATAAAAAAAATCTCTTATTACATATTGATAATTATAAGTTATTAATAAAATAAAAACCGAAACATAGTATTAAAAACATAAATATTAATATTAAAAATTACAATAACATAAAAATATTAAAATAAGGATAGGAAAAAAAACAAAAAACAAAAAACTTAAATAATAATAACATAACATATGATACATTAAAGCCATCAAAATGACTTTCATATCCACCCGAAAATGATTCATCTTGTATTTGAGAATTGTGAGTGTTTTTTCTAAAAATTCCATCTTTTTCATTCGAAAAAATTCACGTTGTAATGGTCAAAATTGGGCCTCGCCTACTGTCAAAAGGTTGAATATTTCAAAGAACCCATCAGAAATGGGCTCACAAAGCCCAAAAATTGGCCCACAAGCCATCAAACCTAGTCAAAACTAGGGATGCACATTGGGGAAATGGGGATGGATATAGGTCCCCCCATCCCCATCCCCATCCCCACTTCTCAAACCCTTCCCCATCCCTCCCCATTTCCCCATTTGGGGAAAATAGGGATGGGGGGGGGGGGGGGGGGGGGGGGGGGGGTTCCCTCATCACCATCCCCATTTCCCCATTTTCCCCGTTTACCTCATTTGACTGAAAATTACAAATTAAACTAAAAAAAAAAAACATTTCATTACAAATGCAAAAGAAAATACATTACAAAATAATGTTATATATATTACAAAATAATGTCAAAGAAAATACATTACAAAATATATATAAATATATATATAATTATTTTTATAATATTGTGGAGGAAATGGGGAAATGGGGATGGGGGTACCTCCCCCCATCCCCATCCCCATCCCCATTTCACTATATTAGTGGGGAAATGGGGATGGGGGGAGGTCTCCCCATCCCCATCCCCATTTTAATTTGGGGATGATTTTCATCCCCATCCCTCCCCATTTCCCCATTTTTCCCCAAAAAATTTCCCCCAAATGGGGATGGGGAAGCGGGGAAACGGGGATCCGGGGGAAAATGTGCAACCCTAGTCAAAACACATGGTCAAATCGAGTCAAAAATCAGACAATTAAGATGGGACGTTTCACACATCCCAAATGCCTGAATTTATTGTAAGGTTCAAACGAACCAAAACGGGCAAATAATATCTCATTGATCCATGCTCATTTGAATGGGAGAGACGATGAGGATCCTTGGTCTTCACGATAAATAACACGCCCTTTCTCAAAGGAAAGGGCCCTGAAAATTCCTACTACCACGTGAAAGCTCTGAAAATCTCTCAAGTCTCTTCTAAACTCATTTCTTGAATTTATTGTGGTGGTGCTCCTCCGACATTAATTGCTAAGTACAACACTTGGTCGATTTGATATTATCAACATTGAACAAAGACGACCTCAACTCTTCATCAATAATAGTCAAACAAAGGGACCCTTCAAATCCTTCAAGCTACCAAATTGCTTGACTATCAACATCAACCAAGTCTTTGATCGACCTATTGCTCGATTTGACCATATTGAACAAATACGGTTTGTAATTCTCTACTCTTTATCTTATTTATATCGAACAAGATATTAACTTGAACGTCGGAGAGTCCCCCAAAGGGAACATCCCCTCATATGGTTCGCCACCGCTCCCTTTATTCACTTTTTTACAGGTTGTCAATGCCCATCTCGACGATCAAAATTAATTGTATATCCGATCGACTACACACATTCGTTGGGATTTTTAATGGAGTCCAAATCTATCATTATAATTTTATTATCTTCACTTTCACGTCGAATCGCTTCAGCAATATATAAGTTGGATTAAAAAATTAGATTTAAAAAAGTTGATTGAAAAAGTTAGAAAAGAAATATGTAAGTTGGAAAAATTAGTTGATAAATGTTATAAAAGAAATAAGTAGGTTGAGAAAATTAGTTGAAAAATGTTTTAGAACCTAAACATTAGTCATTAGAAATTCATGCACTAATAAAATATTATATTTTAAAAAAAGTAAAATATATATATATATTATTATAAAAAATATTTATTAAAATTTAATTGAACAATAATTTATTAAAGAATCTAAAAAATAATAATGAAAATATAAGTTATTTGAAGAAATAAATAGAAATATGGATAGAGTCGTAGAGATAAAGATAAGGATAGAAAGTGTGGTGGGAGTGAAAAAATTTTAAAGATGAAATTTGAAAAGAATATTCTCTTTTAGAACTCTATTTCAAAGATAATGATAAAGTATGGATGGGAGATACGCCAGATACTATTATAATCTTACCCTTTCTAGTTTAACAGGTGATGATAATGCCACGTTTGATTCATATTTGTAATGACGTAAAATTACACCTGCACACTTTTTAGGAGACACCGAAAAAGTTAAATTGAGAGTTCTAGTAAGGTCGAGACTTGAGATCCAGTGTCACTGTGTGTATGGCTGATAGGGATCATCTTTTTCAATTTGAGATGTGTTGCCATTTTTTAATTTTAGTTTGGTTAACCAAGACTTTGAAAAACGGTGATTAGGTTTATTTTAAGATTAAAATATTGATAAATTAATGCGTTACATTGAAAAGCAAATAAGAGTTTGACAAGACAACTAGAAATTTAATACTAAAATACTGTAATCCACTAGAGGTTAGTTCCAAAGCTATCCCCTCTTGTCAAATCGCAAACAATTAGGTTGTTCAATTCAATAAATGCTCTATCGCAGAAAAAATAAATTCAATAAATGCTAACCCATTTATTTACGATAATACTAGACAATCCAAAAAGTTAATCCAAATGCCGTGATAAAATGGTTTTTTTATTAACCACATCATCCCATGTTATACATAAAAATAACAACTCACTTACCACACCATTTAGATTAAAATTTAAGTTAATTATTTAGGTCGTATAGTATGACCCTTTATTTTATTGAGATAAGCTTCAAGTGACTGTTTCATAAGGTCAGACAAGAATTGCTGTTTGCATAATGAAGAAAACGAAGGCTAATGAGGTTACTTGATATGTTGGCCTTGATTTAGAAATTCTACCCAAAAAAAATACTTATCTCTAAATACAGATCATTTCCCTTAACGTAAACACAGTTAATAAGATTCATCCATCCAAAACGACACAAAAGTCACTTGCATGATCAAATTTGATAGAAAAATTGACACACTCTTGGCCAAAGAGCTTGATGCTTGAGAGGCTGATATATCTGTTGAAAAATCAGGTGAATTACATGAAAAGAGAAGTGTCTCATCAATTCAAATTCAACTGGGTCCATCTTTTCTCTGCAGGGAAGCTCAAATGCTCAATTCCTTGATGTTTGTGAATTTCGAATTAATTTGAAACAAACATCTGTGGGCAACCCACAACCCATACCAAGCTGATAACATTCAAAACAAAAAACGGAAGAGGAAAAGAAGAACAGAAAAAGAAAAAAGGAGGCGGAAAAAAAGAAGCTTTACAAACTGTTTATTAGTAATACAAACCTCGGAAGAGTAAAGAAATCGGCAGGAAAAAGTTGAATTCCCAACTCTCTGAGTTCACAATCTAATCAAGCCACCGAGCAACACCATCATCCTCCCCTACAGCTGCTAGAATCACAATACGCACATCCAAAACAGCCTGCGATTTGCATTAATGGAAGCAATTCAGCAAAGAATAACAGGGGAGGGTGCATCAACAGACTTTTGCTTCTTTTTATTGGATGGTTTATCACAAGTTCAGTAACTGCCTCATGAGTACATGCACTCGTGCTTTGGGAGAAAAATTAAAATTAATGGATAAGCAATATGATCCGAGGCAATGTAGTGGTTGGACTCTCTAAAAAGGTGCTACAAATCCGTGGAACAGTTTCTAATTCCTTTGATAAATGCAATCATTGAAAAGCATAATGGCGGGGGGGTTCACAACTGTACCCAAAATTGGTAGTGCACAATTTGAATGGTTTTTAGAAAAGACAAAAACTTACCAGGGGATTTCTACAGTTGACCAGCCTACACTCCTCCAAAGTACCTTCCATCGTCCAACTCTCCCATACATCAAAGCTGTGACTAGCAAATACAAACTCCATCCTTCTATTAATCTGTGATTTCAAGATGAATCTAAGTTTAATCCCCAAGCAACAAAAATGTAACTGCATTTACTTTATACTTAAACAGATGACAAAACCATAATATTATAGGCATGATAAATATGATTTTGGAAGGGAGAAAAAGTAAATCAGTTTAAGTTGGTAATCCAGCTGGATTTTCTGCTCTATGATCTCAAGTTATAAAAAAAATTGTGTTACCAGCAAAATCAAAGTGTTACACTGTTATTTTACTACCAAAGTTGGAAACTCCTGAATCAATCATAGAACTGCTGTCATATAATGCAGAAATGTGCTCATGAACCGAGTTCAAAACGTCTCCCCCTTAATGACCTCATAAAATTGAAAACAATTGCACTTTCCAGGAAAGCTAGCTCTACCAGCTGTTCCAGTCTAAATTTTTCCAGCACCAAATACAGAATTCATGAAATTGATAGTACAAAATTACCTGTAACAACTTTCCACCGGCAGCAAAAGAACGCAAACCAATGATGTCCTGAACAAAAATAACCCCATACAATCAAATTAACTAGTCGGAAAAAACAAAAAACCAACCTATTTACATTATGCTTATCAATATAATAAACTAATTGAAACATGGATAAACAGGAGCAAACCTTGCTTCTGTAAACAACAAGGAATTGTGCTGCAGGGTCTCTTTTTGTTACATTTGACATGGTGTCTAGGAACCAACCACCGCCTTTAAGTCTTTGCCTGGAGACATGGAGTGCGGGATGATCTCTTGCATATAGTGCTATGACATACCCATCTTTCAGCCTTTCACCAGACTTTATGCTGAAATTTTTGCTAGATTTTAGAAGCTGGTCTGAAGATGATTCGTGTATTAGTTCTATTGGTGTTTTCCTACTTCTTGAGTCTTCAGGAGAAGCACAACGAGAACTGGCTTGATCTGTGCCACTCATAGCTGTATCATCTTCTCTATGTGAGGTACTTTCTTTTTCTAAAGCAGAGGGATCATCTGATTTTTGCAAAGACTTCTGACGAGCATGCCTCTTTTTAGCCTTCTTACCCGACCTGCTGCGTCTTCCATCAGATTTAGTGGTAGTGTTTTGAGACAAACCTGAAGTCTGATGCTGGCTAGTAGAGCCTTTCGATTGACTGAACCCCTTCTTCTGGGAGCTTTCTGGACTAAATTGAATATCATTTGTCAATTGCTCAACATCAGAACCCTGAAGACCACTCACTTTGTCTCGCGTATCATGTTGTTCAATTTCATCACCTATTTCACTTTCATCCTCTTCCTCGTCAGAAACAGCAATCTTTGGAATAACACCATCAAAGAAGAATGACTGCAATATCGAGATGGCCTTATCTCTTATCTCCATCCACACTTCTTCACTGTAATCAGCACTGCGAGGTAGTATCAATACATTGGGCATCTCCTTAATCTGAAGCAAGTGATTATGAGATTAATTAGCGGTGCGCCAATATTTGAACTATCAGTTGTTTTTCATATAGCGGTAACATTCATACATGATATAAGTTTTATAGCATATTGAACTTATTCAATTATAAAAGACATCTCCTATCTATTATTGCTCTTTAATAAATAATAATAATAGAAGAAGAAGAAGAATCAATCAAACATGTAGACACACAGTTCACACTTGCATGTGTTGAATGAAACTCTGACAAAATTGCCAGATCACACCTGAAATGGAGGAAATCAACCCCATGTAATATTTGAGTATCTAAGAGATTTTTATCGAAAAAAAGGTTTCAAATTTCTAGATCTTCGATCAGCATTAATGACCTTTCAACTAGCCAAAGACCAGTTTACTATTTTGGCATTCATGCCACGAAGAAACTCCATTTTGCCTGATATATAGAGAACATAGAAAACTTTTAAAACCATGTACCGCACAGTAATGTAGCAGCATAAACAAAATTTCCTAATCTTTACAGAACCCATGTTTATCATACCCATGCTTCCATCCATTGAGGCCCTTCAGCACCATCCAGGGCACAGCCAGCCAAGGTGCCATCAATTAAAAGCTGCTTTACAGCACAATCGTCCAACAGTTGACTGCTACCCGTATTCACAAGAAATGCCCCTACACAGAAAAAAGAATTTCAAGTTATTTATTAACAGAATGGATCTCAATAACTAAGCAAAGGAGGATCATAAAAACGATGAAGTGAATTACCTGGCTTTACATGCTGTAAACATTCTGCATTGATAATCTGAATTGTTTCATTTCTTACAGCGCAATGAAGTGATATAACATCACTTGCAGCTAGTAAATCATTTAGAGTATCCATCCTTCGGGCAGCTGAAGGAAATGTTATTCTTCCTTTACCCTGTAAGGAAAGGACTTATGTCATTTCATGCACAGTGCATTTAAAAGTTCAAAAGTATGCAAGGACAATTTCTAAGTATAACCAATGCAACAGGTCCACAAACAATAGAAACATGCACAAATATTTATTTGAAAACACTTCTTGAAAGCTGCACGGCGATTTCCAGTTTCAACACAGCTCACTCATGGACCTGTAGCTCGACGTGCAATTTTTTTAAAAAAGAATCAGATGAAAGGTGCACTCAATTTGGTCTTGTGTTTGACTCTCTTTAGTTCAGGGAACGAAAATGAAATATTCAAGATATTATCTTCTTTTTATCAGAAACAGAAATGTTCAAATTAATTTGAATCTCAAACTCAACTCTTATTGAGAGATTTCACATTACTTTGACTAAAGTAACTGTTCACACCACACATTCATATGTCGAGCAAATATCCAAAAACATTTAACATTGCATTTAAATACGTAACCTTACTTCTATTTGCTAAGTGTATTAATGTCAACTACTGCACTTCATTTGTGGAGTCACAGTGGGCTCAGAAGGCTTGATACTCTAAGCTTTGACTGGATGAACATTTAAAAATTGGCAACAAGGAAGCAAGCTTATCTCACAAACTAACCCAAAACCAGAATTCCGGTCACGGTCCTAGTACTTTGAATCTTTGATAGATGGTTCTATTTTCTGCTGATGTAATGCTTAATTTATAGCCTATTTATGAGAACCAGATAATACACTGGTATAGTCATAAGATCAAATGACCAAGTTTGTCAGCATTAAAAAGAACACTATATGTCCTAAAAACCGTAAGAATTAGAAAATAAACCTTTCGATAACATATCTAAAATCACACTTTAGCTTTTGAGTCCTGAAACCATTACAATCTTAGAAAAGACATCATTTTCTCAAATTCAGGAACTTGCTCTAACCTCAAGGGATATGCTTTCCACTAAATAAATATCAGAAAGAACACAATTTACATAATATCCGACTTGTACCTAATAACACATTTCTTAGCTGGTAACAACACCTTCCACACATTTTTCCAGCTCAACCGACTTAATAAAGAACATGTAGCTTTTTAAACTAGGTCACTAAATACTTCCCAATTTAAGTCAGCGTAATAATCAAGATAAGCACGCACATCGTTTCTTCAAACAACAAATGCAGAACAAAATCGCATTTTTAGCTGTTATATTCCTAATCATCAAAGTTTCAATTCCAACACCGAATTAAGCTCAAAAATCAACTCAGAAACACCAAAATCCTACACCACTCAACCCTTAAAAACATCAAGTCAAAGCACATTATGTAGCCGCTAAACCAAAAATGACAAAGTTTACTACTCAACATAATCGAATGCATACCTTGTGTTCATCAAAATAAAGCACACTCATCTTGAAAGCCAAGCTCCTTGTAGCCAAAGACCGCGCCGATGCAGATCTGCCAACGATCCCCAATACCAGTCCTCTACACCTCCTCATTCCTCGACATAGCGGCTGCACTGAACCCAACCATCCCGAAGCAGAGAGCGCATGGCGCGAGAGCAAATGCGTCCGGCGCAGCAAGCCAAGGACGAGAGCCATCACGGTGTCAGCGATCTCCTCGGCTCGCGAGGTATCAACGTGGACGAGACGGAGACCAAGGTCCGCGGCGAGAGCGGAGTCGACTGCGCGGTCGGCCGAGCCGAGGCAGAGGATGAGCTGGTAGGGACGCAAGCGGCGTTGCGCGGCGCGAGGCAGGTAAGCGATGGAATGGAGGAGGACGGCGGCGGCCTCTTCGATCTTGCCATCGGCTAAGCGGCTGAGTGGCACGTGCTCGATAGCTGCGACGCCGGCTAGAGATTCTTGTTCCAAGGCGCAATCTTCGATACAGTTGAGAGAGACCACTAAGGGAAGGGGAGTAGGGTCGTTACGGTGAGGCATTGTCGCATAGGATCTACTTTTCATCGTCTGCTCCGCTCTCCGAGTGCGGATGGTTAAGTGTTGTTATCAGTTGTGGTGGTTAGGGTTTAATGTTGTAATTTTGAGCATTTCAAAGGACTGAGTTGGTGGAGGATTCCACATGATTCGTCGTTTTTCGCTTTCTTTTGTTGTTGTTGTTGTTCCAGAGCTTCAGGAGAGGTTGAAATGTAATGCCCCCCTGCTGAGATCTCTCACCCTTTGCTCTATTATATTTCTCTTTTTACTTAAAAGACCTTGTAATTTTTATTAATTCCAGATATGTCCCATTTTTCTTTCTTAGGTCTGCATTTTCAAACTTTAATTTGAAATGTCATCAAGAGACAGTGGAATGAAACCTAAAAAAATGGGATTAATTAGGTCTTCGGGAATATACTTTTGCCTTTCGTAATCAAATTGCCAGCCGATTTTTTTAATTTTTTTAATTTTTGAAAGAAAACTACTTCATTAAATAAGAGAACTGATGCAAGATGGCCTTTAATAAAACCAAAATCCTTCCTCTAAAGGTGAGAGTGCCGGGAAGCCAAGGTATGAGCCACCCTATTTCTATTCCTAGAAACGCCTGACTATTAGGTGCTGTTCGGTGTTATTTAAAACCAATAAATGTAAAAAACCTGTTCAGTTGGTGTTTCTAAAAGTGAAAACAAAAACATAAAAATCGATTTTTGTGTTTAGACCATCTCCAACCAGCAACTCTAAAATACAGTAACTTTGCTCCAAAATGCATCGACTTTTACATTTCCATCTCCAACTAGCAACTCCAAATACTACTCTAAAAAGAATATTCCCTAAATATTCTCTCTATTATTATTTTACAACAATTAACAATTCACCCCTTAATTAAGATAATATTACGATAAATTAAGAAATTAATAAATTTAATTCATTAATAAATTAATAAATTAAATGAAATTAGTTATTTTATTTTTTTTGTGGTTTTGATTGATGTAGAGTTTGATTCAATTGTTTTTTTAAAATCCAATTTAGTGTTTATAATTATCATTTAGTAATTTTTGTATTATATACTTAATTTTAGTTTATTATAAATATTAATATAAATAATAATTAAATCAAAACAAATATAATTTAACCAAAAGCATTAGATAATTAAAATGATACAATTGGAATACATTTGATTTCATAGGGGTAAAACTGTGATTAAATAAAACTTTTAAAAAGGGATACAAGTGAGAAATCAATAAATCTACAAATAAAACTGTGATTACATGAAAATAAAGGGACTGAAAAATAAAAAAAACCAAGCAAATCAGCAAAGTAGTGCTGAACTTCCAAGATTGCCGGATCTGGCGACAAAAACTCCTCAGCTCTACTCTGGCGATGAGAATGACGCTCGATTGGAGAAGATTATTGCTGCTAAATGAAGATTTGCGGTTCGGTTGGAGATGCTCTTAGAGCTTATAAATTGACTTGCAACGGAAATAGTTTAAAGCTGTTCTCATATTTTTTGTTTTATTTCCCATTGGCCCCACTAATTAATTCTGATGGGCCCAGGGCCCATTAATTAAATTATTAATTATTGTACTTTTCTTTGTATAAAATTATATTTTTTATTTATAGGAATAATAAATTATGAACATATGGATGTAAGGGTATAGGATGATATTTTGTGGACAGCAATAGAACCACTCTTAACAAAAATAAAAACAATTCTAACAAATATCTATAATTCATAATATTTTTTTCAATTATTAAAAAAAAAGCACAAAATTTGAATTATAACCTGATAAATATTTGATTATAAGGTTACACTTAATTGAAAATTATTATGAAAATCAGTTCTACCATATATGTTTTTAAAGTTTTTGGAATATCACTTTTAATGATCTCTACCAGACGTGTTTTCAAACATAAGAAATACAAAAATCAATTTTTAAAAATCAAATGAAAATGAGAAAACTAAAAACGTTACCGAGGGGCCCTCCACTTCCCCAGGACCCCAACATCTATGCACAAGGGCTTAATATAATCGATAACCATACCAACCACCTCAAGAGAAGCATCGGCTCCATTAACTCCAGAAATAACATCGACTGCATCCGACTCCACCCAATGAACAGACACCCAAATTCTTAGCCAAAATCAGACCCTCTCTAAGAGCTAAATATTCTCCTAAGCTCAGCAAAAGGCTTAGATTACACACCCACCACCAAACCATCACAATCTCGAATAACATCACCAATCCCCATCGAATCACAATCTGGGCGAACTGCAGCATCTGTATTGAGCTTCACCTCAACGCGAGGAGGAGGCATCCAAGGCAAACTACAATGGTTGGCAACCTTTTGCTTCTCTGGTCTCAAAGAACTCTACAACACTTATTACTGTAAACAAATGAATTTCGATCGTTCCAAATGCACCAGAGAACAATGCAAAAAATTTGAAATCATCAGCTTTAACTTCAGAGAACCATCGAATGATATCAAAACATGGCAATGACTTCAGATGAGAAAGATGAGAAAGTGCATACAGCCGTCTACACATTCCGAATCGAATTCAATGTTGCCAAACATGAAAGAAACTACAACTAAAAGTACGGTGTACCACTGCCCAATGTGGCTTAATAGTGAGCGCTAATTCAATGTGTCCGAGTCATCTGACTTGCAAGTAGTGTATATATATATATATAAAATAACTAAAAAAATAAAAACTAGTACCAAATACTGCTGATAATCACTAAAACGAAATTTCATTTATTATAAGGAACGAAACAAACATCTTGCAACAAATTGATAGAATAGAAGAATTAGCAACAAAAAAAAAAATAGATACAAGAAAAGAGAAACTGTTGTTATATTCCCTATAAAACCACCAAGGCTTTGAACCTTCCACAAAAACATACGCTGCAAAAATTTCTACATGACAAGAACAAATAGATACATTTTTCTCATACTCAAAACACAATCATACCGGCTAATAAGAGGCCTCTATATCTCCTGCAGACTTATCCTTCTAATAGAACTCCCGTGCTACAGCCTCTAAGGGTTATACGGATCCCATATTTCGTACAAAATGACGATTTGTTGGTCTTCTAATCAGCCACAAGAAGACTTTATGCAAATCCCAGAAAGCTTTTCATCGAGAAGAAACTCAAAACTACCAAGAGATCTACTGTACAACTTCCAAACCAAATATCACAACAACTCATGCTCAACAGGTTAAGTTACCATCATCTTATGTGTGCTATATTTACCCGACTACAGTCTTGAAGTTTCTCAAGCTTCCATTGACGTCCTGATACATTTTCTTTTCCTCTTCATTGATAACCACAATAACAGATTTCCCAGTAAATGATCAGGTTCATAAAAACCTCCTCCTAAACTTTCCGGTAGTTGCTTGATATGAACGCATGAGTAGACCAACGCCAATACCAATCCCAACACACATCCCTAGGCCAATTCCAACACCAACTCTAACACCAGCATTAAACCAAGACAATTGGCCATCCTCTCCATAGTACATGTCTTCAGAGTAGAGATGGTCTCCAATTTTCCTGTCAGACTCGTAATCATCAACTTCTGCTTCTGCAATCTGCATAGCCCCCAAAATGATTAGAAAGTAGCTACAGTAATACAAAGCAATGACTAACATACAATTGCAGGAAAAGTTGCACAACAAAAAGTTTTCAAATGACACCATAAATATCAAAAGATACATTGAAAATACAGGTTTCACTGTAGATCCTAGCCATGTTGAAGCCAAAAGCCACATTGTAAATTTGCTTTTTATTATCATTTTTCTGATCATGTCAACTTCCACAGAATGTGCACAAGAATAATCACTCAAATGGGAAGACTAAGAGTATCACTAAGAAGCATGCAAAACCAATAAATAACATAATGATAATCCATTTGTCAAGTTAATTTCAGGTTCAAGCATAAATCAATAATTATGGACACAAGGATGATAAAGATGTCATAACTGAATCAACAAATTCAAGTTAAAGTTATATATGGACCATGCCAAAGAATGATGAATAAGGATAATGGCCTAGTGTTAGTGTAATAATTAGTTACAAGACAAAACCGTAACAAGTTACTCTGAAGAATTCAAGTAATATTTGTACGAATAAAGGATGATTAACAACGATACTGACCTAAAGCAATGACATCCCATTGCAGTTAAGAGGGACAAATCAAGAAAAATGATGACCTATATTTGCTAACCTCCATTGCACTTGACAGAGTGCTGGCCTAATATCAACCCAACCCAAGTGTAATACAAAACTTGCTGTTAGAATACAAGTTCTGTGAAATGGACAGATTGCTTGCAAGACAATATATAGAATCAAAGAAATTAACTATTTTTAAAAAGACACGATATTTGCTATACTCCATTGCACTTGAGGGAGTGCCGGCCTAATATCAACCCGAGTGTAATACAAAACTTGCTGTAAGAATATAAATTCCGTGAAATGGGCAGATTGCTAGCCAGGCAATAAATAGAATTGAAGAAATAAACTATTTCTAAAAGACATGATAAATGTGGAATAAACACTTGACAAGAAAACGAAGATAAAGAAAAATAAAGAGAAACAGTGTCATAATGCACAGAATGTCAGAGGCTTCCATGTATTAATGGAAGATTTGTTATTAGTGTCTTAAAGTTGTTCGTGCTATTAATTTATAATATTCCCACTTCATTTCAGACTTTTAACATAGCGGTATTACAGAACCCAGGACTACAACTAGATTCATAATATCAATGTTAATTTCTATGATAAACTTTTGAATGTAATTGGATTCACTCTACATAGAAGCCAGACAAAGTGGACAAGAGACAACAAATTACCACGCATCTTGATGAATGAAAATATATGAGTAAGAACTCATGAAATGTTAAAGTTCATACATATTCAAAACATTAAACTCGAATGCATTATCATGTAAAACGTACTTATTAAGAATATGATAATCTCCATTAATGAACTGAGAAGGTAGAGACACAGACCTCATGTAAAACGTACTTATTAAGAATATGATAATCTCCATTAATGAACTAAAAGGTAGAGACACAGACCATATGACATCACAGTGATCATCATATTCCATGAACATTACAGTTATTCAGAACATTGCAAATTTATAATTCTGTATCAATTCACAAATAAAGTTCAACATGAACAAAACCAACTTCAGGATCACCAATTTGTTATTTACTTCATGGATTACACGTAGAACTCTACATTCTTTCCACTCAGTCAATCAATATAATGTAAACAAAAACTCATCATTTACATGAATACTATATTGTTAATATCCACAACCCTATCAAACCATTGAATTGCATCGATTCACCAAACAACGTTAGTAAAGCGTTTCAAAATTTAAAAGCTTGTAATTCAAGACAACACCGAAATCATAATTTACCTGCAATTTGCGCTGGCGAACCATCCCATCGGCAGTTTTCAGCTCCTTCCCAATCTCCTCATCCTCCGGAATCGCATCCAGCATCCCGTGCCTGGACCCTTTTTTTCTGGGACTCACATTTATCATCTTCGTTAAAATCACCGGTACACCACCGCAACAACCCGCAATATAAACCTCTATTGAGGGCGCTGAAACCCCGAGCTTCGGCTGGAAAAACGCCGATGAATTGGAACCTATCGCCATATAACAATCCATACTCCATCCCGCCTTGGCATCACTTTCACTGTTCCACGTCGACTCCATCCTCTCCAAGGATCCACATAGAACCATATTCTTGTCCTCCAACACCTCGAATTCAATACTACCGGTCAAGCGCACGCTGTCTGTGCTCACATACGTCACTTCCGACGATTCCTTATTTAGCCGATCGCGACGGAGGGTCAGCGACGCAACGTCGGAGGAAGGGACACGCGAGCCGTTGATTTCCAACGACACACCGATCTCGCGGCGCAGGTGGCAGATGGTGAGGTGGTCGGGCACGCTAGAGATAACGCACGGCGTGATTCGTACATAAAAAAGCCTGATTTCAAGCCACGCCGAGTGCGATATCGAAGAATTGGATATCAGGTGATACGAATTCGATCGTTCATGTGGTGATTCTTGGAAATCCATCATACAACAGACTTTTTTTTTTCTCGAGAATCAACAAAAAATGGAACCAATAAAATTACTGTCACAGAGTTTTGAATTCGAGAAAAAATCGGGAATTTGAGGAATGAAAAGCGACAGTTGCGTTGAATTGATTGCTGTGGGATATTAGGGTTTTGGATTGAAGCATTGAGAAGAAAAAAAATCGAAGAAAGGGGTTTTTGGTTTGTGATGATGTGTTTGTTTTTAGAGTTTGTTAGATTTTTTTTGTTGAAAAAATGAAGGCGAAGACAGAGTCAAAAACGGGTT
The DNA here is from genome assembly GCA_954870605.1 of Acer campestre. Lineage (NCBI taxonomy): Eukaryota > Viridiplantae > Streptophyta > Magnoliopsida > Sapindales > Sapindaceae > Acer > Acer campestre. The sequence goes on from OX940802.1 coordinate 5,324,532, forward strand.
GAGGAGACATATGAGGGTCAGGGAGGACAACAACGCATGTGAGATACACGTGTCTTCCATATATGAGTTTACCCCTGTTAACTGTTAACAGGACATTATAGGGTCGTCACTTGTCACAAAAGCCGGCCCGGCCCGGCCGGGTCTCAGTTGGGCCAAGCCTACTCAACGTAAATATTCGTAATCGTAAAGTATCGGGAGATTTCTCAACAGTCACGAGAGTTGTATTTTGGATCATGTTTGTATTTATCGATCTCATTGCGTTTCAACAAAACCCAAACTATATTGATGTCAGATTAAAAAAAAAAAATGTCTTTATTGTAGCTACCAAATAAATATGTGCTAGCTTTGTTTTCTTTCAAAGGTCACTTGTGTGATTTGATCTAAACAAAAAATTGATATGGCAAATGAACCTGGACATTGTAAACAAGCCATGTTACATGTATTTGATCAAAAAAAATTAATGCCCACTTAATGCAGGATCTAACAATTTAAAATCGAAAATTAAAATTAAAATTAATTGAAAAAATTGAAAATTAAAATTTTCAAAATTAATTGTAATTAATTATGCCTACGGAACCACCTGAATGATATTTCTAGTACAAAAACATCCAAAAAAGAGTGTTGCTAAATACACTACAAAAATCTCAAATACACTCAATATGATATCTTAAAGAGAAAAGTATATAGCCCAATTATCCAAGAATCCACAAACCCAATTCTCTTCCTAAATGATCCATCGAGCCCATGCATTGTGGCCCGATAAGTTTTTATTTTATTTTATTTTTTTATACAATATCTATTCATCCGGAACCATGTATTTTTTTTTTAAGTATTCGCTATTAGTAGGATTCGAGCCACTGACCTAAGAGTTATTTGACCAAGCCTCAAGCTCATTCATCTACCAATCAAGCTACACCCTTGTTGGCGCTCGATAAGCTTTGAATCCTCTCTACCCAAAAATTCTAATCATCTCATGGCTCTCTGCTCTCTTTTAATTCATAATCTACTATATAAAACCTATATAGTTACATAATTAATTGTAAGTCGTTGAATTTCAATTTAAAGGTCTCGAAAAATCAATTATTAAAACCTAAAACTCTCTCATGTGACTGTTGCTATAACTATGCCGGCCATGTACACTAATTTATAAGTAAAAAAACAGAAATTCTACATCAGATGTACAGTAGTAGTAAATGAGATTATGAAAACCACATACAACCTAGCAGAGGTTTAAAATGACACGCAGTCCTGCTAGTAAAAGTTGCCATGATGATGTGCGTCTGAATCGATGTGGACCATAAAAAATTCTCCATCAATGATTTTAGCAGAGTGAGAAGTTAAGCAGAGTTTTTCGAGAGGGGGGAGAACTCGAACCTGTAACTTTATAATGCAGATATGAGGGGTTTTATCACCGGATCAATCTCATCTTGTCCGGAAGTTAAAGAGAGTTTGAATCTATGAAAATGAAAGATGTGCAGTGAATTGGCAATAAAAATGGGATGGAGATGTAAATATATAAATTTTTGTTTTGTGTTTGCATGAATAAATGCGTGAGAGAAATACGTACGTTTAGTTAATCAGTGGTTGCGTGCTTGTTTAGCATTGACATGCTCTCTCTAATAGCAATTTGTCGGTTGTCACTATATTTTGCACACTCAAATATATAGATTTGTTTCTCCTTCTTTATCCGTTTCGATTTCAATTATGTAAGGGCTGTTTGTTTTTTTTAAAAGTATAAGACTTATTGTCTCTTATATCTTAAGTTAAAATAAATCAGTTTGTTTGATTTTCTAATTTATATCTTATTTTAAGATATATATGTCTTTTAGAAAAAGTAAAAAATTTTGACTTTTATCTTATTCAAAAAGTGATACAATAGAATTTTTTTAGTAAATTTCCACAAATATTCAATTTATAATAACAATTCATACATTTATAATTTTATCTGCACATAATAAATCATAAAAATCAATTTTCCAAAAATTCCAAATTTTAAAGAAATCCTAACACAACCTAATCAATTTTATATTTGTAATAAGTCATCTAAAATGAAAAAAACAAACATATCATAATATATTAATTTATGAGACTTATTTATATGTCTAACAAATTAAGGTTTTATAAGATTTTAGATAATAATAATAAAAATAATAATAATAATTAAAAAAAAAAAAAAAAACAGCCTCTAAGTCTTGAGTAACTATCAAAGTGGAAGATTTGGATAAAGATGATTTGTGTTTTGTGCTGAACTAAAACAATTAAGATAATATAACACAATTTAAAAATAAATAAATAAATAAATAAAATCTCAACCGTCGATTAAAAATGTCACTAAATCCATTAAGGTCAATACAAAGATCAGTATATGAGATAATCCTTAGTGGAAACTACTCAAAATGACCACATATATTAGGGGAAATTCGTTTTTAACCACAAACGAAATTTTAATTGTTTATAACCACTTTTTTAAGAACTTACTGGAAAACCCTCATATAAAAACCACCCACAAACCCTCTCTCTCTCTCTTTTTTCTCTGGAAGTCGTCATGCCAATGCCGTCAAACACCGTCGGAAGTCGTCGCGGCATCGCCGGACCTTGTCGCCAAGGACGACAGGCTGTCGCGTTGCTGCTGCGCGAACGAAGGAAACTTCGTGCGCCGTTCGCCTGGGATTGAACTTCGTGTGTCGTTCGCCTAAGATTCACGGCTGTCGGAGCCCCCCTCCGTCGGCGACGTGATCTGCAAAAATGGGGAAACAAAAAAAATAATAATAAAAAAATAAAAACTAATTTGTGAATTTTGGGAATTTGGGGAAGAAAGGTTTCAAGTTTCACATATTTGCATTTTATGCATGATTTCAAGTTTAAAATTTCATTTTAGTCATGATTTCAAATTTTACCATTCAAGTTTTTAGCCATGATTTTTAAAAAAAAAACTAATTTCAAGAGTACTCTTGTAATTTACGGACATACACTGAATTTTTTTTAAAAAAATGGTTATTAATAATTAAAGTTTCAAAAGTGGTTAGTAACAAAAGTTTAATATTTCTAATGTTTATTTTTGGTTCTCTTTAATCCTTATCCAATTATTAACCAAGGGGGGAGGCAAGTGTAGACGAAACCGGGCTGTAGCCCAGTCCAAATTAAAAATATATATTTATATATATATATATATAATAATCATATGAATTATGTTAACTTCCCATTGTCTTCCCCCCTTCAGAAAAACAAAATACATTAAGGACCCGTTTGGGATAACTTTTACTTTTGGCTTTTGTCAGTAGAAGAAGAGAAGTAAAAGCCTTAGCTTCTCAATTTTCGTTTGGATGGTAAATTTCAAAATAGCTTTTGCATCCAAAAGAGCTTTTAAGACTGTTTGGTTGAAACATTTTAGAAGTTCTTATAACTATAATTTGACATTTTTACCCTTTATAATTTGTTTGGTTGGAATATCTTGACATTTGTATTTTAATTTGAGTAAATAATAAATATGTATTTTTTTAATAAAAGTTTATTGTATTAAATAATTTAATATTTTTCTATTATACTTCCCTTTAAAAAAAAAAAACCTTTTTCAAAAAACAAATAAATAAATTTAAAGATTTATTTATAAAAAAAGGGGCCCTATCTCTCTCTCATCATCGTCAATTCATGTCATATCAGTTTCATCTCTGCTTTTCCAGTGAGCTATAATGATGTAAGTTCAACTTCCCAACTTCAATTCAATTCGTATAATTCTTGTAAACTTTTGCCTATTTTCCTCATCTAGGTATTGTTCAGTTTTGTTGTTGATGAATGATGAGTTTGAATGTTAGATTTCATAACATTTGGTACTTACTTGGAATCTCTCAACTGGGTAAAAAAGAACCATAAAAATTTCCAGAATAAAAAATCCACCATCTATAACCAATCCAAAATAGAATCATAAGCAAATTAATATAAAAATGAATTTGTATTTTTTTTTCCTTTTCCCTTGCTTGGATTTTCTTCTTTTCCTCTTCCTGTAAGTTTTTTTGTCTATAATTTTAATTCAATTGAAACCCCTTCCACAACCAAAATCGAACCCAGAAAACCCTCCCATCACCAAAATCGAACCACCACAAACAAAACCCAAACTCTCTCTCAGCTCTGATCCGCCGCTGCGATTCAGACGGAATCGATCCGCCGCTGCCGCGATTCACATCAACTTTAAATCAATCTCCCTCGCCGTCGTGATTCAGACACAATTGCGAATCAACCTGCCACCGTGATTTAGACCCAGCTCTGAATCAATCTTGTCACCGCAATGAAAATCGATCGCTCTTCTTTCTCGATCACTGTCGCGACTAAGGAAGCTGGATTTGTGGGGTTTTGTGGTGGCGAGCGATGAGAGAGAGAGATGAGAGAGAGATGTTTGGTTTCTGGATTTGTGGGGCTTTGTTTCTGGGTTTAATTTTGTTGAATGAGTGAGAGAGATGAGAGATAGATGGTGAGGTCATGAGGAGCCCTTTCTATTGGAATTGGTTTCTGGATACAATTGGAATTATTGGTTTGTTATTTATTCCAATAAGGGTAAACTTGGCAATATGAAAGTTTCATTTAACTGTTCATTTGGCTTCCTATAAGCCCTTCCAAGAGAAGCACCTATGCATCCTTGTAAAAGAGCTTCCAAGGTCAAGAAGCTCTTCTCCTATTTTACCCAAACAGCCACAAAAGTGGCTTTTGGGTCTCAAAAGAGCTTTCAAGCCTCTGAAAAGCTATGCCAAACAGCCCCTAAGTTGTATTTCATTTTTATTAAGCCCAAAAGCTAAAAACTCAAATTCTAAATTGTTGAGTCCAAATAATTAACTTAGTTTATAGTCCAACAGGCCCAACTAAACAAATGGTTTTCCTTTTACCTACTAATTTCCTTTTACAATAAAAAGATAAATCGTAATGATCCACTAATTTCCTTTTACCTTTATAACATATCTATTTAACCACTTAAAACTGAATTCAATGCCATACATCTCCAACAATTACCAAGAAATCGATTTCAACCTCTCAAACTCCAAAAACCATAAGGTAAAAAATTCATTTTTTTTTTTTCTCCTTTCTATTTGTTACCAATTTTTTTTTTTTAGTCATCAAAAATTAAAGCAAAAGAAAAACATTTGGAATTCTTCCTGAAATAAAATAAGAATCAATTGTTAAGTAAGATATTGTCTCCATCAAATGAGGTTAAAGAAGTTGATATTAGTGCTTTTGAAACTGATCCAGGATTACATCTTCCAATAACGATATATCCTACTAACTGTTGTGATGATGTTCGTAGAGTATATATTATCATGGGACCATATCAACTAGAATTAAAAGAGTATAACCCCACACTGATTGGGAATGGAAATTGTCGTTTTAATTATTTTTAGTTTAGCCCCCCAAACGAAAAATCATGGCTACGCCACTGTTATTAACAATATACTAAAAGAATAAGACTTATATATATAAACATATTGGAAATTTTATTATAGAAAGATCAAGAAAAGCAATCAGGCTGTTAATTAGGTGTTCTATATTGATAAATACCTAAAATAGCTTTATATATGTAGTTCACAACCTTGCATAGTTGCATCGATGTGCAACTCTAAATTCTATGATGAACCAAAATTATAATTGTCACATGTCTAATTAAAATGGTATATTGAATACAAATAGTCAAATATAGATGCAATTTTTCAAAACTATATCTATAGTCTATGAAATAGATAAACAAATAAATAGTATAAAAAACCAAATACATTTCTCATTGTGTAGAACTTAAATTCTAAATTCAGAATTAGTAATTAGAGCATCTCCAATACAGTAGTGGCTTGAGAAAAAAAAAATGTCACGTTGGATTAATATATATTATATTAATAGATCTTTCTTAGCTGTGCATATTCAACCTTAAACCGACGTGATAAAAAAAAAAAAAAATAGATATGACCATCTACTTTCAGACGGTCAGTTGTACAACTATTTTTCGATTGACTCAATAAGTATTTAAAACTAATATTAATTTTTCATATATTTTTTGTAAGAAAATAAAATATAAAAAAAACAGGGAAAAAAATGAACACGTCATTAAAAAAAAAAAAAAATGTAATTTAGACAGAAATATTGAAGACCAAAGTTTAAGTTGATTGTCTATCAAGTCTATTTAAATGTCACATAGGAAACAACTCTCTTGACATTATTGTCATGTCAATAATTATCGGTATACAAGCCACACTTACATCAGAGATGCCCTTACTCTCATGTTAGGTTTACCAAATATAATATTACTATTAGAAGAAATAAAATTATGAATTCATTGAATTTGAGTGTACAAAAATAAAAGAAATTGCTCATATCAAGAAACTTATCTATCATGGGATAGGATAGGACCATGAAAAAGTTGGGCATTATTATTAATTTGAGATTGACTGAAATACGATTAATAATGATCGACCGTGAAAAATATGTATTTATGTATTTGGTTTTGTGAAATTTGTGAACCATGCATCGTAGTGCTGTGGGCCTGGTGCTGGTATAGGCCGGCTACTTTACCTTTTAGCTGGACAATCAAGAAAAAAAAAAAGATTCGTACATTGTTGTCAACATGCAATCAGAAAAAACTGAATAAAATGACGACCATAATGACATGATAGATATTGTTTCATATCATTCAGCTACGTTATTTTTATTTTTTATTTTTAAAATATAGTATATTATTCCATGTATGGATACGAGATTTTGGTATTACTGTATCCATGTTTGTACAGTAGTCAAATCCAAGCGGAGGTCAAATGTGATATATTGAAATCTAGCGTTACAAGTATAATTTATGAAAAATTATGTGGAGCGAAACTTGAATCCCACCGCTACTAATACAGAAGAGATATACACTATCACTTATGTTATGAGGTGATATAAAGATTTGAAATGACGAGTTTAAGGTTTATAGTATTTTTTTTATTTGCTAACAGGGGCGTAACTCAGCCGGTAAACGAATGAGCTTGAGGTTAAAGTAAATGACTTTTAGGTCAGCGGTTCGAATCCTGCAAATGATGAAAGTTTTCAAAAAAATAACTGATTCCAAATTAATATATAATTGTTAAAAAAAATAAATTATTTATTTCTTTTAATATTAATGAATTCAAACCGAAATAATCTCAATCGAGAATGGTGACCTTGCTAGGTTTGAAAAGCTAGTTGAAAAAAAAAAAAAAAAACTAATTGATTTATTAATTCATAAAGAAATGGAAAAAAATATATATATATTCTTTCTATGCTATACAGGAATAAAGCCATAGCTAATAATTACAAAAATAAATATTTTTTTTTGGTGCAAGAAAAAATAAAATTTTAAATTATCATGAAAATTAGCTTAAAATTTGTCAATAATCAAAGACATGCTTAATCATATCCTAATCTGAATACTTGGCCAATCTTATCACCATTCATCATCCTTGTAGCCGTGTGTAAATTATGTCTATTTCTCACCCAACAAGACACGACATGCTTCGCTTGCTATAGTGTAAAAAAGACACGTGTCTTCCATTCTTTATTATTATAAAGAAAATTAAAAATAATTAAAAATGTTCTTTTTTCAGTTTATTATAATTTATAAGTTTTTTTTTTATTTAATTATGTTATATTTGACATTTTATTATTTCAAAGTATTAGTGTTTAGTGTTTGTTTGGTTGAGCTTTTTACAGGCTCAAAATGTCTACCAACGTCTATTTCGGTTTTTTTAAAGTTGTTTGGTTGAGTTTTTTAGATTGTCTATTTTAAATTGAAGAGGCTAATAAAGTTTAAATTTCTACCGGACAAAAGCTCATGATAAAGTGCTTGTTTGGTTGAGTTTTATACTGCCTCAAAATGTCTACCAACGTCTATTTAAGTTTTTTAGAGTTGTTTGGTTGGGCTTTTGAGATTGTCTATTTTAAATTGAGTAGAGACTAGTAGAGTTTAAACCTCTACTAGGTAAAAGTTTATGGGGAGGTGCTTCTCCAAATAGATATTTTTTTTTAAAAAAGTCTACCAACCAAACAACAATAATTTTTTTGTCAAAAACTCTATTTCTAATACATCTACTGCAAGTAGATCTTTTATTAATAGAGGTTTTTCAAAAACCCAATTAAACAAGCTCGAAGTGCTACTCAAAATAGACTTTTTTAAAAAAAAAAAAGAAAAAAGAAAAGAAAGTTTACTAACTTTCAGCTACCACCTAATTGTAGTTCACTTGATTTTACTTATGAGGTTGGTCGATGAAAGGCTGCTAATAGTGGGACTCATCAAAGACCACTCCTCTTGTAAGGAAAAAGGTGTCAAAGATCTATTGGGTTCGGTATTAAAAAAATGCATGCATCGCATTCTAAATAAACGGCTGGCAGCCCCCGTTGTTTTACGTTGACACCTGACCAGTGGGGCCCAGATTCCTATAATGGCCCAATTTTGACGACTCGTCGACGTTTTCTAACCTCAAGTACGTTTTCCGTAATCTCACGCGCCACAAACTAGAGTAGTGAAGAAAATTTACCTTGTTTTTTTCACCTGACACGTAATATAATCTATATAAAGCGCTTTCATTGATACTGCCACTGTGCGTGTGGGGTAGATCAGCACCGTGAGCAGTGGCGAATGTAGAGGGGGGCCATAGGGGCCATGGCCCCCCAACTAATAAAAAAAAATTCTATTATACATTAAATTATAATATAAACCAATTTAAAAAATATATATACATAAAATGTGATATATATAGTAGATAATATTATTCTCTTGTACTTTTAATATTTTAATAATATAAATTAACTTATAATTTTTGTTTTTATAGCCCTAATGACCATGAAAATAGGAGATAAAATCAGTCCATTTTAATGTTTTAATTTCTTATTATTTCATACATTACTACCTAATCTAGTGTGTATTATATATGAGTAATGCTAGGTTTCTCAAAAAAATTTCCAAATGTATGTAGAGCGTGAGGTGTCAACATCTTGTAAATCATGAGATTATATGGTGAATAATATGATGTTGACACCTCACGTTCTACAAACATTTGGGAAATTTTTTAAAAAAAAAATACAGGAAGCCTAGCATTACTCATTATATATAATATATATATATATATAGAGATTTTACTAGAACAAACTAAGTAAATATTGAACTCTTATAGCAACTACCTTTACTATTTATTTTGTTAGGTTAAATATTAATCTGATTTTGATAAATTTACTTTATTAGTTTATTATTTAAATTTTCCTCAAAATTATTATAAGTTAATTTGGTTTGGCATGAATATTATAAAATTAAGTTACAAGTACGCAAATAATTATGATATAAATATATCAATGATATAATGATATTTTAATTAAGCTATTGAAATTTATATTTTATGAGTTGGGAACTATTAAAATATTTTATTTTTTTTCAGTTATGCATATTGTTAAGAACATGCATAAATTTTACAATAAAATAAAAGATGTTTTCTCATACACTCTTTGATTATGTAACTGAAATGGAAATTAAGAAGAAAATTAGATTGATTTGGTTATAAATAATTTTCTACATATAAAATAGACATGTAACATTTTAATTAGTTAATGTCTATTTTATTTATTTATTTGTATCATTACTTTTAACACCAAACAGTATCACATTTTGTTAAAAAATATAAGGTGTGGGATTCTGCATTTTTTCTTGCATATGATTTCTACTGACCTACAATATTAGTTTTTGTTTCGGCCCCCCCAAAGCCAAAATCCTGGCTTCGCCCCTGACCTTGAGAACATTTTTTCTCACCTCTCTTAAAGAGGTAACCATTACCCCCTTCTAAATAGATGACATATATACATGGGAGGTAATCATGTTTGGATAAATTTACCCATATATGGGCACATGTCATTCATTTTGGAAGGGGGTAATGTTTACCCCACTTATAAAGGGGTGAGTAAAAATGAACTCCAACATTGTTGTGAGCATAACAACCATGTTGTTATTATTATTATTATTATTATTATTATTATTATTTTAAGTATTACATAATTACATAAATTCAAGGTTTTTATCAAAAAGGAGAGGATTCGAATTAATAACCTCATTGCATAGATGTGAGGGATTTCACTATTGGACCAACCTCATCTCCTCACATCCTTACCATAATATGATTTAATAATAATGATCAAAACCCATTAACATTTTTCTGGTTATTTCTAATATTCTTTGGAGAATTGACAGATATTGATTGATGTACAAATATGTGATTTTAACTTTAAATATCTTACGGGTAACTTCTAAGTCAGCGATTAGAATCCTACGCCTTAGCGAAGGTGAGTTTTGATTTATCCGTTAGCATCTTTGTGTGGCCGAGGTTTTCTATCTGTCATATTCCATAACATCCAACAAATATACCGTTAGAACCAACATGTTGGCTATGAGTGTCATGCAGTTGGGAAGGACAGGCAAATGAGTGTTTGGACGAAGTCTAGGATCCTCGATAAAAAAAAAAAAAAAAAAAACTTTAAATAACTTAACTTTAATGTACCTTTTCATAAGAAAGGAAGGAAAAAAATAAAAATAAATAAATAAATAAAAAACTTTAAAAATCTTAACTTTAACGTATATATTATTGTGGAGAATTTTAAAACCACAGCTTCAACTGTAGTATTCGTTAATTTCTCCAAATTTTAATAGCTTATTAATAAATTAAATCAATTTATATATATATATATCCGTGTTTATGAAATGGAAAAAATTAATTAAAAATATTGAAGTTCTATAAAAATTCAAATAACTCTATTATTTCATATCAAATACAAATCACTAATAGTAGATATTTTGTTACATAATTACAAAATCATTTAACGTTAAAGTTTATAATATATGATCGGAAGGTTATCATTTAAATTCAAAATTAAATACTAATTTAAAAGTATAGTTAAAATACTTGGAATTCTCTCATCTTTATTTAAAAATTGCATTCATATAAAAACAAATAAGTAATGCATGCAACGTGTTGTTATAATTTAATTAAGATAAAATAAAAAACTATTTTTTTCTTATTCCGAAGAGAGAATGAATTTTCAGGAATATAAAAGGAATTTTCCATCAATTTAAATAAAATAAGTTCTTTTAAAAAAGCAAAGTGGGTACCACTGCCACACTAGCATATGAATCGGGTGATGGGCAGAGCAGGTGTGTGTATGGTTTCGTGACGCCCCTTTTAATCGCGTGGAGCACACCACCATCAATGCCGTCATTCATGTTCACTTCTCAGATACATTTGCTATTTAGCTCCACTAGTTACATAACATTAACAACACATCTTCAACATTCCTGCACTGTGATTCCTTCCTCTCTCTCTCTCTCTCTCTACTTTTTTCTTCTCTCTCCTACTCTGCATTTCTTGTTTTGATTCGGATTTTTTGGGTTGCAAATCTGTCATAACCTCTCAATCTTTTTCAACAAAGCATTATTCCCATTTACGTCTTCTATTCTCTCTCTCACTCTCTCACTCTCTCTCTTTTTTCATTATCATCCATTTGCTCTCTTATCATTCTCATCTCTCTCTTTCTCTCTCTCTTTTTCAACGTTATCCTCTCTTCTCTCTTTTCAGCTTCTGATCTGCGATTCCTCTCAGAAACCCACCAGAAAAATGAAGGTTCGATTCACACTTTTAGCATCTCTTTGATTGTTTTTATAATATAGTTTCCTTTGTTTATATTCTCATTCCTTCTATGTACTTTTTTTTTTTAACACTTGTTTTTTTCCTTCCTTAAGAGAGATTAAAGTGTTTTTTCAATATGGGATTTGAATTTATTTTTAGATTGTTATTGTTTTATTTGATTCTTCATGACATGAATATGAATGGGGCCATAGGTATCATCTGGGTCTCTTTATGTAAATATTTTAACTTTCAGTTGTATATATATATAGTTTAATTTACTTTTTTTATTATTATTTGTTTTGAATCTTGACTCTTGATTCTTGAGACTTTTCCATGAGATCTTAAGTTAACTTATTTGATGATTAAGACATATATATAAGAAGCAAAAAAAAAAATATATATATATATATATAGCACGTGAATCAGTCAGAAAGTTGGCAGATTCTGAAATGGATCTTGTGGGTTTTGTTGTTGCAGAAGTTTGTATTGAAGTTGGATTTGGATGATCAAAAAGCCAAACAAAAGGCCTTGAAGACAGTCTCTACTCTTTCAGGTTTCATTCCATTAATTCATCACAATTTTATTTTATTTTATTTTATTTTGTTTTATTTTTGTTTTAATTTCATTTCCAACCACTCACTCAACTGAGCTTCAATTTTAAGCAATTGATTTCTTATTTCGTGTGTAATCGATGTGATGGTATTATGTCGTACTCTATCTTTTTGTTTTTTTTTTTTTTTTAAATGCTAAACGTCCTACCTACAATCCCATCATTTTTATCTCAACACACGTGATAGTTGAGGTATCACTTAGTGAGTTGATACACATTAATTGATGCTTATCTCTTTTACCCATGTATTCACTCACCAATTAATGTTCGTCCACTCACGAAGTGACACCTCAACTGTCACGTGTGTTGGAATAAAAATGATGAGTTTATAGGTGGGATGTATAGTATTACTGTTTTTTTTATATGGTTTTTCGATACCAACATCATGATCGATCATTCTAAGTGAAAATAATAATAAGAATAATAATAAATTAATAGTATTTTTACTGTATCACCTACCTATAAAAGTTAATTCACCAACTTGTATGCCTCAACTTTTTACCCCTCAACAAGAATTTGTGTGTGTGAATCAAATTGTCAAAACCAGAGAAAAAGGTTAAAACAAGAAAAACAGGGTGATTATTTTATTTTTGTTTTATTTGATAGCTTTTTCTTTTGTTTACGTAACTACGTTACTAGTATAGCGTAAATACATCAGACCGTTTAACAGTAAGCATCAATCACAATTCACAAATATATATGGACCATTGGAGGTACAAGCTTGTGACAACTGTAAATGTCTCCACTTAAATTCATATCCAAATAATGTGATTAGTGACGTGTTAGTCACAAATTAAGGACATAAATTTATATAATTTTTTTTTTGTCAGTCTAACATTACTCATATAACAAACATGAATCGATAATAATACATCTTTAAATTCATTAACTGTGTGACAATTTACATGATGATTATATATATATAATTTTTTTTATTTTTTTATTTTTATTTTTTTTACAGTTTTTGATGCTAATTAGTTGTGTAAAAATGATGCAATTTCTTATAGGGATTGATTCGATCTCCATGGACATGAAGGAGAAGAAATTAACAGTGATAGGGTCGGTTGATCCCGTAAACGCAGTGAGCAAACTGAGAAAGTACTGGCATACAGAGGTAATATCAGTCGGGCCAGCGGTTGAACCGAAGAAGGAGGAGCCGAAGAAGGAAGAACCAAAGAAGGAAGAGGAAAAGAAAGGCGGCGAAGAAGCCAAGAAGGAGGAGCCAAAGAAGGATGAGGCCGCGAAGAAGGAGGAACCGAAGAAGGAAGAACCAAAGAAGGAGGAAGAGAAGAAGGAAGGAGGAGAGAAAAAGGAAGGAGGAGACAAAGCTGTTGCACCGGCACCGCCGCCGCCTGACCCGATCTTGGAGCTAGTCAAGGCTTATAAAGCTTACAATCCTCAAATGACCTCATATTACTATGTTCAAAGCATTGAAGAGAATCCAAATGCTTGTGCTATTTTATGATGAGAATCCGAAAAGGAAAAAAAAAAAACAAACAAACAAACAAGTTATTTTTCGTCAGGAAATTGATGATGGATTTGGATTTCATCAATGCATATATAGAAGGCAGCACCCCTCCAAGACTGAGACTTTTGTTGTGTATAGAAATTAGGTGATATGCCCTCTGTTGTTTCTTTAATTTCATGCTTATTAATTAACTTGTAGAGAGCATAAATAAAATTTTGGAATCTGTTTTTGTAATTTACATTTCTGTTTTAAAATGTTTATAGTTTTTCAAATTGGTCCCTCCGGATTCTTGGAGTTGGCTTTGCTTATGCTGCTAAACCACCTCAACCATTGTCGTTAATTTTGTTATTATTCATACGTGTTTATTCATTTGTAAAATTGTAATGTATTTGTCTATTTGATTGTAAGTCACGAGAAAAAAGCTTTTGATTTCAGATCTGTGTCTTCCTTTTAGAAGTTAGTGTCCTACACTGCAGGTTCATGGTTCACAGAGATATGTGGGTCTTATTGAAATCTATATATTGTACGATCACCAGTGAAGGGGCGGTTTCATCATGGGCCCATGGCCGGTTTAACTTATTGATTACTTATCTTTTGTGGGTTCCATTTAATTTTCAACAATGGAACTAGCTAGTTGGTTGGATGCTGATGTGAATTTTGAATTTTTGTTTCAGAGAAGCTTTGTATGTTTTTGTTTGATTGTTACAATTTAAATTTTTCTTTCTAAAATTTGGTTACTGGAACTGATTAGTTTGGCATCTCATGATTAAAATAATAAATATATAATTTTTCTATTGTCAGTTCATCTTAATATAAAATATATCAGGACCAGGAATGTGGATCATTAGATTTACATACTTTGAGTTAAAATGTATACACTTGTCAAAATTTCTTTATAATCCGTGGTCCATATTCTTCATCCAGGATAAACTGACATCAGAAATACTATATATATATATATAGTTTTTCTATTATTAGTTCGTCCTGATATAAAATATATCATGACAAAGAATGTGGACCATTAGATTTACATATTTTGACTCAAAGTATATGCACTTGTCAAAACTTTTCCATAATCCATGGTCCACATGTTTCGCCTTGATATATTTTATATCAAGACGAACTGACAATAGAAAAACTACACACACACGAGGAAATAACACTTTTTAACCAAAAAAATGAAGGGGCTTTTATTTTTAACCGGAATTAATGTTTTCATTGTTTTTACCAAACTTTCCACTGAAGAGACAATTTTACCCCTGCACCAGATTAAACACACAAATTAAACACGTTAGGAATTAAACTAGTGGTGTGTTTAATTGAAAAAGACCGGTGTGTTTAATTTAGAATTCATTAAGGGTATTTTGTCTCATCAGTGGAAACTTTAGTAAAAACAATCAAAACAATAATGTTGGGAAAAATAAAGAGAGGTGCTATTTGGCACCTCCACTAGTGAACTATTTATGCTCTACTTTTTAAAATTTTGATTTAATTATATAAAATTAAATGATTTTATTATTATTATTATTATTATTATTTGATTTATTTCAGGACTACCCTTTTACTTATTTTTCAAACTTAATACACCCCATATCTTTTTCCAAAAAATAAAAATAAAAATACACTTTATATACAGTTTTCTCGCATTCATTCGAAAGTCTTGTTTTTTCTTCTTATTTCATGATTAAATTATCTTTAATAGATGTGATTTTTTTTTTCTGTAGTCGATTGGATTGTTGGTGGTAGATTGTGAGTGTGAGAGCGATTGAGTTAGAGTTTTTGTGTGGTTTAGTTTCGTCAAATATCAGGTTTTCTTGGTAGTGATTTCATTGTTTTTTTTTTTTTTTTTTTTAATAATATTAAACTAACTTTGAAAGATCCAGAATCAAGTGTATAAAAGAATTGATACAAATTATAGTATATCTGAAGATCTGAAAGAAAATAAACCGAATTATTAAAATATATATAGCAAAGATGGATCTAGAATTTGAAAAGAAAAATAAAACAAGCGTGTGAAATAATAAAATCAATAAATACTAAATATGGGAAATATGAGATCAACATCTGAAACAGTAACATTGCTTAAAATCCAATGTCTAATACTAACCTAGTAACATTGCTGTTAAACAGCAACTTAACAAAAGTACTCATTATTATATATTAAACTACAAATGCATGTGATTAATGATCACCTTTTGGTGTATATTACTATGGCTGCTAGCTCTCAACATCTTACTGCCTCCTTCTCACCGCAAGTGGCAGAAGCTGAGGCCATTCGTCGTGGTCTGCGATTGGCAATAGAGGCTGGCCTGTACCCTTGTAAGCTTGAATCTGATGCTAAAGTCGTGGTGGGTTGGATAAATGGTGTTGATCTTCTTTGCTCTGATATTGGGGTTGTGATTTTGGATATTCGGAATCTTTTACATCTGAATAATTGTGTTTCTATTAATTTTGTTCCTAGAATGGCAAATCGTGTTGCCCATGTATTAGCTAAATACGGTCTCTCCTGCGTTGAAGACATGTATTGGCTGGAGGAGTTTCCTCCTTGTGTTGGTTCTCTAGTTTCGGCTGAGTGCCGCTCCTGATTGTATTCTAGTTTCTCTTCAAAAAAAAAAAAAAAGCAAGTGCATAACACTGTAACTAACATGAATATGTTACGAGGAATAAACAACTTATTATAATAATAAAAAGAAAACATTTATACAAGCTACCGCTACCGGCAGCTATAATAGTATTGTTTTCAATTATTATTTAATTTATTATAATATTTTTGTACAAATTGATTGGTATGAAAAACAGTATATATATATATATAATTCTCCGGCAAACAACGGAGATACATTGTATTTGGCCATATAATTAATTTATTGTTTGAAAAAACTTGGTACCAAAAGAAAAACTTGTACAAAGAACTCTCTAGATTCAAAGAAAATGCTCCCTTTCTTTTCAAGTTTCTACGCTATTGTTTATTGCAATTTAAGCAAAATAAAGTGATTTCATGTATTCATGGTGCAAACCTAATTAATGAACGGATAGGTTTGAAAACATAGGGCTTTTTTATTTTATTTTACTTTACTATCACAGTCCAGAAATACTACTCTCATTAATGGGGAGAGGATACCCACACTTGGGATTAATAGCCAAGGTGGGACAATGAATATATATATATATATACATGCATACCTTGGACATTTAACCATGGTGGTGAATGGCTCACTTTGAGGTTCCAACCACATTGGCAAGAGACCATTAGCACATAGTGCTTTTATTATTATTATTTTAATATTGATATTATTATCGGTCCGGTCAAGATTTACCAAAAACCACTACAGATTGTTAAAAAATAAAAATAAAAAATACCGGTGAAAGACATCGCCATGCAATGCTTGTTGATTTTATGTGAAAATTTGTGATTTGAATCTTATCACAGATGTGAAAGGGGATATGCATAAGCACAAAGTCAACAGTGGATGTATTTAGGAATGTATAGCGTATGGTCCAACTCCAAAATTAACTTAACCCCACCAAAGAAAGAAAAAGATAAAATTCTCACAGGATTCTCTCGTTCTCACAGGATTCTCTCGTAATCAAGATAGGAGTCGGGACGGGTGCTCTCAATTTGGTATCAGAGTATAGGTTTAAGATTCCATCGACATTTCATGCTATTTGCATCAAGTTTTGATTTAATCAAAGGAAAAAAAACCTTTTTTTTTTGTTTATCATGCAACACTGTGACCAATTTCGTACAAAACCTGTGAAAGATCTAGATTAGCGGTAGAAGTTAGTGTATAATAGATTGAACATAGCGAGTTATAGTAACGTGGAATTTGAAGTTATGGGGTGTTAGAGTAGTAGCAA
Organism: Acer campestre; assembly: GCA_954870605.1. NCBI lineage: Eukaryota > Viridiplantae > Streptophyta > Magnoliopsida > Sapindales > Sapindaceae > Acer > Acer campestre. The sequence continues at coordinate 5,342,113 of OX940802.1, forward strand.
GAAATCGTGTCAATGAGATAGTTTTCCAAAAGTTTTAATAGTGGTTATTAGAATATATGTTTACTGATAAAAATTGAGAAACAAGAAGTTATTAGCAAAAAGCCAAGAACCCAAGAATTGTATGAATTTCGAGAACGAAATTCTTATAAGGAGGAATTTCGAGGACTAAATTCTTTTAAAAGGGGAAGATTTGTAAGGTCCAACTCAAAAATTAATTCAAGCCCACCGGAGCAAGAAAAAGATAAAATTCTCACAAGATTTTCTCGTGCTCAAGATAGGAGTCAGGGCAGATCCTATCACATAGAGCATTTATTAATGTTTTAATTGTAAGGTGCATTGGTGCATCATGAATCATTTAAATTTTTATTTTTTTTGATAGACAAACCAAACAAACAAACAAATTACACAGGCATATCTGCCTGGACCGAAATAGAAATACAGGATGGAAATTCTTCCATCCAATACCTATTCTCCCTAAGAAACAGAGCATTTTTTGCAAGGAGGTGCATAACTTGATTTCCTTGTCTATGGATATTTAAATTTTTATTTATTGTAAAGATTAGAATAGAAAACGAAGTGTTTGTAATATGCTTCAATGAAGCTTTTTGCAGACTCGAATGGAGTCTTGCTTCTGTATTGTGAAAATGATATTTTTGTTAATAATTACAATTGCCAGAGTCACATACTTATACTAATACAAATTTCTCTAGAAGCTTCATACAATTGATTCTTCCTTGAAATACGGAGATCCAACTATTTCTCCAGCTCAGCAACAGAATTTGGATGTCAAAACACGTTTATTATTTTTGGCTCCAAATTTTGTTTTGCTCAAAATTCGGTTGAGAAGTTTGTTTCTTGTTTGAGCTGGAATCAGGTGTTGGTGGAATTGTGTAGGTGTGAGCCATGCTTCTAGAAGACCAGCGGAATTGTGGTTGTGATCTGAGGGTTGTACTCTTGTGAGCCACTTGATTTTTGTTACTTTGTTCCGTAGCTGAAGCATACAGAGTAGTATGCTTCACATTTATTTTTATATAATTCTGTCATGTGAATTGGGACAATGTAAAAAAAATAAATAATAAATAAATAAAGGGTTAGGATCCATGGCCCCATGTTACACATTTTTTGACACACTTTTGTGTCAATTGGATACTTATTACAGTATTTGGATAGACAAGATTAAATGTTTGTTATTCCTTTTCTCTATCCTCATTCAATATTTTTAATTTCTCATCCATATTTATTCTTTTCTCTCTCCTAAATTTTATTATTTGATTCAAATCTTTCTTTTTCTTCTTTTCTTTTCACGTAAATTTTTCTACCTTTTCTCTCTATTTTTTTTTACTTGGTCATTTATTTTCAAGTTTTTTTTCTCTGTAACTGTCATTTAACTTTTCATATATATATATCTTTTCATATATATATATTCTTTTTTTTCCTCTTTTTAAATTTCTTATTTCATTAGCTCCCTCCAACCATATGATTTTGCAAAGTTGAACAGTAGCATTATTTTAACTTATATCGGTCATGTTAATGTATTTGCAAAAATTGAACAATAGCATCATACATTTTATTTTCTTTTTCGTTTTTGGAATAGGTTTACAAACAATTAGATGCAACAATTTTGGCATGAGTTTATCTGTTTATGAAGGGATAATTTAATAGCCCTATGATTTAGGATACAAATCAATTCAAACAAGTACAAATAAGTAATTCTATAAAAACCTACAAACAAATAAAATTGGTAAAATAAAAACTAGAAACAGATAAAAAAGAAGAATTAATTAACAAAATTTTAACATACTGTAAACTACTATAAGTCTTTTCAATTCTTTTTGTTTTTTTTTTTTTTTTGTTATTATGATAAAGATGTAAAATTAATTTCATGCTAATCCAAGGAAATAGGAAGGGAGAAGAAATAAAGAAGTTCACGATGGTGAAGTGAGTAAATAAAAGAGAAAAAAAAAACAATAAGGAGGAAAGATTAAAAATAAATAAGGAAAGAGAATTATTAAAGTTGAGGAGAGAGGAGAGAGGAAAGAGGAAATGATATATAAAAAAAAGGCAGAATTTCACATAAGTCCTACCTTTTTGGTGATTTGTCACCTTTATAAATGTCTTTCCAAATTCATCACTTTAGTCCTTACTTTTTCCAAAACTCATCACTTTAGTCCATTTGACCAAATATGTGAAAGTCAACTATTTTAAAACCTATGAAAGTACACTTTTACCCTTATTAATGTTTAATTTAGCTAAAATGATTATATTAGTTTTAAATTAAAATGAAAAATAATAAATTCTCAGTAATAAAATCTTAAATAAAATATATTACAAAAAAAAATCTTAAATAAATAATAATAATAAAATCAATTAATTTTTTTTTTTTTTTTTGTATTTTTGTTATAATGGATATTAATTTAGCTAAAATGATTATCTTAGCTTTAAATGATTTTTTTTTTTCATAATTTTTTTTTTTTTGTAATCTATTTATTTAAGATTTTATTATAGAGAATTTTATTGTTTTTCAATTTAATTTAAAGCTAAGATAATCATTTTAGCTAAATAAAAATCCATTATGAAAAAAATACAAAATAAGAAACAATTATTGGATTTTTTAATTATTTATTTAAGCTTTTTTTTTTTTTTGTAATATATTTATTTAAGATTTTATTATTGAGAATTTTATTGTTTTTCATTTTAATTTAAAGCTAAGATAATCATTTTAACTAAATTAAATAGTAATAGGGGTAAAAATGTACTTTCACAGGTTTTAAAATAGTTGACTTTCACATATTTGGTCAAATGGACTAAAGTGATGAGTTTTGGAAAAAGTAAGGACTAAAGTGATAAATTTGGAAAGACATTTATAAAGGTGACAAATCACCAAAAAGGTAGGACTTATGTGAAATTCTGCCTAAAAAAAATTAATGGAAGAGAGAGAAAAGATGATTAGTGTGTTAATCTTGTCCATCCAAATAACTAGCATCCAATGGACACAAAAGTGTGTTAAAAAATGTGTAAAAAAATAGGGCCATGGATCCTGCCCTATAAATAAATTAATGATATATGGATACATCTTTAAACTTATGATAGGATACTGGAGTACCCTTTATTATAGGTATTAAATTGTTGAATTTGAATTTAATTTATCCATTTTCACAATTAAGACAAAGTTGAAATCACAATAGTCAAAAAGTTTCAACTTTGTCGAGTAAGACAAAGTTGGGCCATGTGCCATGAGTTGGGTTCTTGAAGTAAATAGTTGGACTCAATCATATGGGTTTGGTTGGTCCTTTTTATAAGATATTCAATATTGAATGGCGATTATGATACCTCTTCTGTAATCCCACAAATTAAATTTTTTTAAGAATTTATAGTTTAAATTTAAACCCAATTTAATGTTAAAAATATTATTTCTTTAATTTTAATGCATTTTATTTTTATAAGTACACACCATACATATTATTATATTATTTAATTAATTTTATTATTACTTAAAATTTTATATAATTATCTCACTGTTTTTTTTCCCTCGGTTTTTTTCTCTTCTTTGTTTTTATTCCTCAGAATCAGACTCCATTTTTCTTTCTTTCTTTTTCTTCCTCCAAAAAGTTGATTAAAAGTGCACTTGAAAGAAAAAATAAAATATGCCGATATTATAAATAAAGCAATGCATAAATATTTTGTTCTTATAATAAAAATTAATTTAAAACTTACTTTTTTACAACCAATTTGTCTGATATTTTGATTCATTCTCCATATTTAACAATCAATTTGTATTTCATTAAAAGAAATTGAAAATATATTTGAAATTAGTTTTTAAAAGAGAATCTAGGGTTGAAGAAAATGGAAAGAGTTTTTATAAAATAATTTAGTATCAAACCATCAATAGGGAACTTCCTTAAATGATTAATAGGAAATCATTACTTCCTTAAAATAAAAATAAAAATAAATAAATAAATAAATAAATTCAATAATAGAAAACTTTCTTTTTTATAGTCCCTAATTTTTTTTTTTTTTTTTTTTTTTTTTTTTTTTTTTATAGTCCCTAATTAGTCCCACAATCAAGCACCTCTCAAACAGTAAAATTTACTGAGTAAATAATATAAAAAGTTGTAAAAAGGAAATGGTCCAATCAAGCTCTCCATTTTATATTTGAAATGTAAAAATGAAATTTAAAATATTAAAATCGTAAAAAAATAGATAACTTGATTGGACGTTACCGTCCCACATAAGATTTTGTCACTCACTTGTCCCATTCTTTTGAACCTTCAGAAAGTATTTCTGTGCAGGGTTCTGTATGTACACCGCAAAGTAAGGGTAGAAATTGTACAAGGCTATATGTCATGGACCGCTAAATCTCAAGTCTAGGAGACAAACAACAAGCCCACAATTATGCCCAAGATCATGACATAATTGATATATTACACATTTACGCTCATGCCGTAGTTATCGAGTTGTGTTATACCGTGTTGTACAATACTTGTGAATACCTAATTGATAGATAGACATATCTAATAAAAAATTCGAAAAAAAAAAACTTAATTGACATTTTTGCGAATAAATTTTAAATAAACTATTTTAACTATTAATTTAATATTTTTTACATTACATATTCAAAGTCCCAAATAAAGTTTATTTACATTTTTATATTAAAACTTTTATAATTTTTCAAACTGCCCCTTCCAGATTCCTGGAGCTAGCTTCGCCAATACTACCGTATCACTTCAACTTTTATCATAATTTTATTACTATTCATATTCTTTAATCCATCTTAATTATTTCTTTCCAACCATAATAATATGCGTCTATTCATTTGTAAAATTGCAGTGTACGTAGAAAAAGCTTTTGATTTCAGATTTGGGTCTTCCTTTAAGAAGTATAGTGTCCTACATCAACTGCAGGGTCATGGTTCATAGAGATTTGTGGGTCTTATTGATATCTATATATTGTACGATCACCGTTAAAGGGGCGGTTTCATCATAGGCCATGGTCGGTTTCACTTATTGATTACTCATCTTTGGTGGGTTCCAATATTTAATTTTCTATCTTTATCGACAATGGAACTAGTTGGTTGGACACTTGGATTCATACTTATGTGTTTGTTTGATTGTTTCGAATTTTGTTTTTATGTTTCTAAATTAAATTTGATTACTAAATCAGTTCCAGAATATATATATATACATTCACAGTCCCGTTCTAGTCAGTGTGCACTGATGTAAATATATCAGTATCAATATTTGTAGACCACTAATTATAGAGAGGTTTTGACAAGTGTGTACACTTCGAATCAACGTAGAAATACACGTGAACATTCAATATATATATTAAAATACAAATGCATGTGATTAATGATCCATTTTGGTTTATATTACATGTGGGAGTCACTGACACAAACTGACATAGCCACTTAGGAATTTGAAGACAAAACACAGTGCCTACATGTGCATATACTATTATACTGTAACTAACATGAATATATCATGAGGAATAAACAACTTATTATATCCATCAAAAAAAAAAAAAAAAACAACTTATTATAATAAACAAACAATAAAGCATTTATATAATAATTAATAACAGTAATGTTCTTAATTCTTGTCACATATTATTATAGTGGTAATAGAGTAAGAACTTCCTCTCTGATTTCCATAACTGTGAGGTGAAGAAGTTGCCGTCCCTTGTTCTTGGTCGCCTTGGGCGAAATACATGGAGACCATCGGATCCAGATTGTTACAAAATTAATTGTGACGCAGCAGTGGACGATTCGGGTGGTAAAATTAGGATTGGAATCGTTATCAGAGATTACAGGGGGTTTGTTTTAGCTTCTTATTCTCTTAGTTTGGATGTGTGTCTTGATGCAAAAATGGCTGAGATTTTAGCTATCTTCAAAGCCTTGGTCTTCGGTCGGGATTGTGGTCTTGCCCCGTGTGTGCTCGAGTCGGGAGCAGCAGTTGCGGTTAATAGAATCAACGAGGGTAGCCATTTAGACTTGGCCAGTGGTATTATTTAATATGAGATTGCTAAATCTCATTTCCATTCTTAGTGTAATTTCTGTTAGTCATGTGCCTATAGTGGCCAACAGTGTTGCTCATGGTTTGACTAAGTTTATCTTAACGAAAAATGATGACCTTCTCTGGATGGAGGAGTTCCCTCCTTATGTCAGAAAAGCTGTCTAGTTGGATTTGCCTGTATAGGCTCCGGCTGCTGGGTTTGTCTTTATATTTCCGTTTGTTTGTTCTATCAAAAAAAAGAAAAGAAAAACAGAGTTTGATTTTAATATAAGTATTAAGTTATTGAATTTAATTTAATATATCAATCTTCACAATTAAGACAAAGTTGGGCTATGTGCCCTGAGTTGGTTTCTTTAAATGAATAGTTGGGTTCACTCATATGGGTTTTGTTGGGCCTTTTTCTCAGAGTACAAATATTTTTATATACACCCCTATATATTTATCTTTAAAAATTTCGTAAATTATGTCAAATTTACTTAAATTTCGTCAAATTTACTTAAGTTTCTTCTTGATTCGATAATAAATTTGTTGTATTTAACAAAACAAAACAAATTAAATATCAAATATTTTTTTTCCTAATTCATATTGTTCCTCACTTCCTATTTTGATAATTTAGTGTTGTTTCTTCTTGTTTTTATAATGTTTTATTTTGCTAATGAATTCTTGTTTTGATACTTAAAAGGTTCATATTGTTTGTAATTACCCACACATGTGTATATATATATATACGGTCCCGTCCCGTTCTATTCGGTGCATTCTGATGTAATTACATCAGTATCAATACATATGGACCACCGATTATAGAAAAACTTTGATAAGTGCATACATTTTGAGTCAAAGTATGTAAATATAATGGTCCACATTCAACGCACTGATGACTTAAACATTTATGTGTATATATATATATATTAGTTGCAGGGGCGGAGCCCTTTATAAGCTTGGGTGGGCTGAGCCCACCCAACATTTTTGAAAAAAAATTAACAAGTTTGAGTTAGTTTTTGTTTTTTAAATTTAAAACCAACATTCAACTTAAAAATAAACTTGACAAATCAAGTTAAATATTTGGAGCCCTATAACCTAAATTCAACATCTTTAAAAAAAAAAATGCCCAACTAATTAAGCAATTAGTCCATAAACAAATGTTAAATTACTAAAGACAAAAACAAAAACAAAAACAAAACAAAACCACAACCAAATTGCATGGTTATCTATATTGAGAGGGAACTTACTGATACTATGATTCCGTATCTACAATTGATATTGTTTGTGCCTTGAAACCTCGTAGTGTTCCACTTCAACAATATCTTGTCGTGTATTTTTTTTTTTTTTTTTTTTTTTTTTTTTTTTTTTTTTTTTGAGGTTAAGACTCATTATATCCCCTCTAACTTGGTATATCATCAATACTTTTGAATGAAACTTTCCTCGTATCATTTTGATTTGACTATTACAAAGAAAAATTTTGTTTGGTTGTTATAGTTCAAAATATTAAAAATTTTAAGTAAGAAAATAAAATTTAGATTAGTCCACCTCCAGTTTTTTTTAGTTGTATATTTTGCCCCCTTGATTACACCTCTGATTAGTTTTATATTTTGCCGTTATAGTTAAATTTTGTACTAAAAGATAATTTGTAAATAACAATAAAATCTAATATGGGGTGCACCGTGCACATACAAAATAAGAGGGGTGCCAAAACTACCACTCTAAGAAGCAATGCTGTAGTTATTAAATTTATTCATTCAAGTCTAAGCTAGAAAAACAGTGTAAGATAATCGTCGATCGACAGTGGAGGTAAATGTTATAAATGATTATATATCAATGTATTTGTTGAATTTCGAAAAGAAAAAATCAAATAACAGGGATTTACTTGGTGATTCCTTATAATTTTTATTTTTTTAAGGTGAAATCATTGTAAGTGAGGGAGCTCGCCACACTTTGAAATTTACTGGACAAATATGTAATTATATATATATATAAGAGTTTGATCCGAGGTGGTGGAGCTTCTTCTTTTTTTATTCTCCACCAACCAAGGCAATGGACTTTTGGTGTGTTGATCATCCTAATGTTGATAGCAAAGTTAACTTTTTTATATAAAAAAAATTTACATTTTTTTTTTTTAATAGAATTAGTATTACATTTATCTAACAATTCAAATGAGGAGCAAACCGTATGATTTTAAATAATTATAGGACCATCATTTGTTTTTGGTTTTTTGTTTTCTTAAATACACCCCCCCCCCCCCCCCCCCCCCCCCCCCGCCATACATTTCAATCAAGCAAAATCTTATTTCGACTTGAAAGAATATACCTATATATTTTTTAGAAAAAAGGAAAAAAAAAAAAAAAACTGTTTTGAAAATATGGGTTTTAATACTTTATCATAATTTAATTAAAGAGAATAACAAGATAAGGTTCATTCTAAATTGAGTTATTAATCATAGTGGACTTGTATCTTAATGTGGAAAAACATTTTTCACAAGTCCAAACTTCAATCTTGACTATTATGGTCGTTGAATAATAACGATAAACCAAAACTTGTTCTTATTATATTTACAACAAAGTTTTTTGATCTCATCTAAGAAAGCATCAGTTTATAAAGGTGTAGACAATATCATCAAAATGTCAATAGGAAATACTTAAGAAACCACAAAGGCACAAACAAACAAGTTTTTTTTTTTTTTTTTTTCTACAAGAGAATTTTGGGTGATTGACTGGTAAATCGATCGAATCAAATCTCAAGAGTCAAAACACCCTGTATTTTTGCTAATGCACGTTGGTTCCCAACCGACGCCTTGTAAATTACAGGGAGACTTCTCTAAGCTATTAATATAATGTTTTGACTTTTGACTACGTATTAGCTGGTGCTTTGATCTAGACAAGTTTCAATTGACTTCTAGAACTTACGGAATTTTTAAAATCAAACACTATACCGTGGTCCGAAAAGTTAACTCCCAACACAGGAAAAGAAAGGGCAACCACCTAAATTAAGCAGAACAATATAATCTTTGTTGGTGGGAGAGTGGGGTTGGTGTGTCTAATTGTCTAAAGATCTCATCAGATAACATGAAAATGACTTTACATTTTACGTTAATTTTGGTACTCATCAATCGATCCATGACTCATGAGCCAACCAGACTAATCATGACTTGGATCCATTCACCGTCTGCCACACAATTTTCTAAATAAACTCTTTTTTCTTTGTATTCTTCTCATTTCTTACGCGTAAATGCAATAGTTCAAAAAATTGACACTGGTTAGTGCCGTGTTATAGTCATAATTCCCATTGTCTGAATCAAGCTATTTATTTTAACTTAGCTAAGACAAAACAGCTTCTTTTTTATTTTATTTTTATTTTTATGTATTTTTGTTTTGTTTATATTACAAATATTTTAAAAAATGCAATTTTTAGATGTCCTTGTCTCTTCATTCTATTATTTGCATGAGACATGCAACGTTTATGCTTACTAAATAGCATTTATTCACCATTTTTTTAAAATGACCTTTTCTTTTGAAGTATATATCAAGGGTAGTGTTAACTTTTTTATAGTTATTTTCGAGGTTTTATTATGTGTTCTGATTTAGGAGTACATGTTAACATTACCCATGGTTTTGGTTTTGGTTTTTGGCCTTGTTTCCTCTGTTCAGTGCCTTGCTGTCGGGTCTTTTGTTGTCGTGTCTTTCTTGTTGCTTGCTTGTTTTCCTGGCTTGGTGCCTGTGCAGTAATATGCTGTTTAAAAAAAAAAAAAATGTTAACACTACCCATATATTAATTATAATAAATTCTAGTATGCACCAAATGAGTTAGAGTTTGCCAGAATCGGATCAAATACTACATGTAAGGTTCATATAACAATCTATACATGCTTGTAAAATACGTATAGTGAGATTAAACTCCCCACTCTAATGTACATGAAACAGAGAACGTTGCATTAATATCTATACTAAAAGGTGACATGTACATTTATCCATCACTTAATTATTAGCCAACTAATCATCCATATTTTTTCACAACAAAGCCATATCTTAGAATATTTCACACACACATATATATATATATAACAAAGTTACAATTTTAATTACTGAAACACAACTTGGTGCTGTCGGATCAAGCCATTGACATTGATGTTGGCTTTTCTTGCTTTTTTATATGCTTCCTCTAGTGCTTCTCTTATTATTTGGAAATTGTTCGAGCTATAGCAGTTAACCGGAACTATTTTCACCCCGGTTCTCCATCCAAGATTGCGGTCGAATCTGCAATACCAAAATCAATTCTTTTTAGTGAAACGGATCATTAGATAAATGAAACATCGTATAATGTTTTGTATATATTAATGTTACATGTTAGATTCGTCGTACTAAAAAAATAATGGTACAGTACATGGACGTGGAAATTGTTCAATGCTACAGCTGTATACTGCATTTTGGGTCTGAATATTTGACCAGTTACTATCTCGTTCTTGATTGGTGTAGAAGCTCATAGGTCAACGACTATAGTCAATTGAGTTTGAGAAATTGAAAAGTTATATTATGTCATTAACCTCAAAAGATAAACATAGAAAGATTTTTTCACACATGGATACACACTAAGTAAGAGTTTGACCCAATTAATTATGTACATTATATTTATGACCTTTTCAGTCAATTACCCGAAATAGGAAATTGACAATTGACTCTTTTGTAATAACAAAAACATATCCCACTATTTCAAAACTTCAAATATTTCAAAGTCACGCGGGGAAAATGGAAAATGGTCATAGACAACTTAATTAGCAGCCCCAACAAATACTCTTCCCCGGGGATTCTTCAAAGTTTATTATTTTTCCCTATAGTGCTATTAATTTATTAATGGAGCTGCCTACTTCTAATATCTGTATCATAATTACTCATATATATATATATATATATATCTTCAACTACTACCACTGAAAAAATACACAAATTTGATTGAAATAAATTGAAGAACTATAGTCAATTGAGTACAAATTGAAGAACGAAGACCATAGAAATAGTAATACTAGTACAAAAACTTTTCAAACTTTGAATAATTTAAGTATTAGAGAAAAGAGGAGTTCATACGCTGAATAATATGGTGAGGGTACGAGAAAAGCATCGTCGGGATCAGCTATGCAAAAAGTGATCGACTTGTTAGCTCCGGTGGCTCCTCCGACCAGGGCCGAAGCCAGAATTTTGGTTTTGGGGGGGCCAAAACAAAAATTAATATTGTAAGTCACACAATCTTCAAATAATATCAGTAGAAATCCTATATAAGAAAAAGTGAGAAATCCCGCACCTGATATTTTTCAACAAAATGAGATATCGTTCGGTGTTAAAAGTAATGATACAAATAAATAAATAAAATAGACATTAACTAATTAAAATGTAACAAGTCTATTTTATATCTAGAAAATAGAAAATTATTTATAACCAATTTATTTCTAATTTTCATTTCAATTACATAATTAAAAAGTGTATGATAAAACATCTTTTATTTTGTTGCAAAACCTATGCCTATTCTTAACAGTATGCATAACTGAAAATAATATTTTAATAGTTCCCGGCTTATAAAATATAAATTTAAATAGCTTAATTAAAATATCATTATACCATTGATTTATTTAAATCACAATTATTTACATACTTGTAACTTAATTTTATAATATTCATGTCAAACCAAATTAACTTATAATAATTTTGAACAAAATTTAAATAATAAACTAATAAAATAAATTCATCAAAATCATATTAATAATTAACCTAACAAAATAAATAATATAGGTAGTAACTATAAGAGTTCAATATTTACTTAGTTTGTTCTAGTGAAATCTAAAAAAATAAAAATATTATATACATAATACACATTAGATTAGGTAATAATATATGAAATAATAGAAAATTAAAATATTAAAATGGATTGATTTTGCTTCTTATTTTTATGGTCAATAGAATTATGGAAACAAAAATCATTAGTTAATTTATATTATAAAAATAATAAAGGGACAAGATAATATTATCACCTATTTTGTATATATATCACATTTTATGTACGATAATTTTTTTTATTGGTTAACATTTTAATGTTATTATAGGCCCGGCCCTAGGGGGCCCTAGGGAGAACCCAGTGAGGCAACCGCCTAGGGCTCCCAAATTGTAGTTAAAAAATATTAATTTTAAAATATAGTCCATATAAGATTTTAAACAAAATAGACTCATAAATAACTTTAAAAATGACTTACTATACATATAATTTATTTATTTTTTCAAAAGGCCCACCAATGAAAACTCAACCCATAAATGACTTTAAAAATGGCTAACCATATACAAATAATATTTTTTTTAAAGGCCCACCGATAAAAACTCATTTATCATTTCTTACAACAACAATATTGGATCAAGGGTGGCAGTGGGTTGAATCCTAGCAATACTCATCTTTGTCGTAAATAATCCTTTTTTATATCTAAAAAAAAAAAAAAAAAAAATTAAAACTCACTTGATACAAAAATTTAGAAGTCGTTATTTTGAAGGTAATTAAATCAATATATATATATTTTTTTTCTTTTTCGAAAAATCTCTTTTTTCATGTAAGGTTAATTAGTACTATTTATTTACTATTTTATTGTGTTATAGTCTTGAGTTTGAGTTTTTATATTAATTTTTACAAGTATTTATTAGAGAAAAATAATAATCAAGTATGCTTACTTGATGGCCTTTAATGTGCAATTGTGCATGCATGATGTTCATAAATGTTGTTTTTTGGATGTGATGGAGTTTGGAAGATTATAAGAGAGCAAGTTTTTGTCAAACTTGTAATATGGGGTAGAATTTTAAAATTATATTTGAAGAGAGCAAGTTTTTATCAAACTTGTGATACATGGTAGAATTTTAAAATTATATTTGAAGAGAACAAATTCCAACTTTTTATTTTTTTAAAATAAGTTTGAAATGATGAAAATACCCTTAATTTTGTTGGTCAAACATGATTAACAGTTAAGTTTGACTAACAGTAGGGGAGGTGAGTGTCAATTAACTAGCAAACCTCAAAACAATTTGGTGCAATTTGCTCTTTAATTAAAATGACCTTTAATGTGCAATTGTGCATGCACGATGTTCATAAATGTTGTTTTCCGGATGTGATGGGGTTTGGAAGATTATAAGAGAGCAAGTTTTTGTCAAACTTGTGATACGGGGTAGAATTTTAAAATTATATTTGAAGAGAACAAATTCTAACTTTTTATTTTTTTAAAATAAATTTGAAATGATGAAAATACCTTTAATTTTGTCGGTCAAACATTGTTAACGGTTAAGTTTGGCTAATAGTAGGGGAGTGAGTGTCGATTAACTAGCAAACCTCATAACAGTTCGGTGAAATTTGCTATTTAATTAAAATGACATTTCACTTGTGCATGCCTGATGTTTTTTGGATGTGATTGAGTTTGAAAGATTATAAGAGAGCAAGTTTTGTCAAACTTGAGATACATGGTAGAATTTGTTCCCTTCACATATAAGTTTTTGTCCAAATTCCAAAGATTAAATCTTTTTTTATTTTGAACTCCCTTTGAAAAAAATAAAGTAAACATACGTACAAAAAGTATAGAGGGCCTCATTTTTTATAGTTCGTCTCAGACCTCGAAAATCTCAAGGCCAGCCCTGGTTATATATGATAGATTTTTTTTGTTTTTTAATTGGTTGGGTGGGGGTGGGGTGTTTGCCATGGCCCCATGGGCCCCCCCTTACATTCGCCTCTGCCTCCGGCCATAACTACACGTTGTGGATCAAATGTTACTCTGCCGCCTCTCGCTTTACTCATGAACTTGGCCACAGCTTTTCTAAACTCCGGCAGGCCGTGATAGTCTTGAAAGTTAGCAATATCTTTGAACTCATCAACTCCTTCAGCTGTGCAAATCGATGCAGATGGATTCTTGGAAATCCACTCTTTTATTAAATCAAAGCAAAGCTGAAAACAATAGAAACAAAAACGTACGTAAACATAAAATGTCACGAGTTTGTAAAAGAAAACAAAAAATTTATGTAGTTTACGTATAGGGAAACATATAGGGAAAGTTTACGTACGTTTTTGCTTCTACTGTTTTCAGCTTTGCTTTGATCTGATAAAAGAGTGGATTTCCAAGAATCCATCTGCATCGATTTGCACAGCTGAAGGAGTTGATAAGTTCAAAGATATTGCTAGCTTTCAAGACTATCACGGCCTGCCGGAGTTTAGACAAGCTGTGGCCAAGTTCATGAGTTGAGCGAGAGGCGGCAGAGTAACATTTGTAAAAGAGCCATTACTTTAGAGAGAGTTCTCGCCGTGCGATCGTTGGTAGCGATTTTGGATAGAGTTGCCATTATTTTCTGAGTGTCCAAACACTAGTGTGAATAGTAGTACTACTAGAGAATGTTACAGTTAATTAGCTTGCAATATTGCAGCTAGAAATATTGTTGTAGTGATGGACATATAGGGAAGTATCCTTATTTATAGATAAAGATTATAGGAAAAAAGAGGGAAAATTCTGTTCCAAAGTTTTAATAGGTAAAAAAATTGACCCTAAAATTTGGAAATAAAAAAAATAAGATTTGATTTTAATTTGGTCTTAAGTCAAGCGTAATTCGGTAATTGCTTGCGTGATGATTGTGATATCATTTGATCAACTAGATAGTACGTGTAGGATAAACAAGTGCTCTTCCTCTAAATCTCTAATCAGTGGGAAAATCAGTTTTTCCCATGTGAAATGAAAATGTCAAAGAATTTAATTCTAGACATACGATAATTAGTGTTTATTAATAAGAAATCTAATAAATCAATGAAAGAAAGAAAAATTAATCCATGATTTATGATTATAATATTTATTAAAAATAATTAAAAATCAAATTACATAAACCACGTACACGAAGTCACGAATCATAAAAAGGGGTCCTGGTAATAAAATGATTTTTCCATGAAACAATATCAATCATATCAGAATATATATCCACCCACACTTTGAATAATTTGAAAAGCACTTTTTGGGATGTTGTCTCTTCTACCTACTGCCTACAGCCCTACTCCAGTACGTACCACCTTGTAGTCATGAGACTCACACCGCACCAGATGTTGCTCTGCTACTATATACTATACAGTTACATTTTTCTTGCTTTAGGTTTACTTGTGACATGTGAATTGTTGGAAGGTACCCCACATCCTCTTATATATTTTGGTTTCCATGCAATGTACACCACATTATATTTGCTAAAATTATCTCCTCTCTCTGTTTCGAATTTCGATATAGCAAATTAAAATACAATTGTTTACTCAATTGGTTTTTGCATGATTAAAACAATATTAATGCATCACTCATGGAGTCATTGTCCACTAACAATGAAATTATAAATATAAAGGAAGATTAATGCGTATTTTACCAAAATTTGATGATTTTGAGTATTACTAGCACAATTTTCACCCTCGATTAGATTTACACTTGTGAATCTGCTATGAACAGTCTTTCTCCTTTTTTATCCTAATCTGGTCCGTTAGCCCATAATATCTATTAATTCGGGACTATGTTTTTTTTTTTAAGTTTTCACTATTAGTAGGATTCGAGCCGTTGACCTAAGATTCATTTGTCCAAACCCCAAGCTCGTCCATCTACCAAATTAATCTAGTCCGTTAATCTGTCACTGTTTTTTGAATTTTTTTTATTATTTGTAATTTTGTAGTGTGTAGACAACTTACTAGACACTTGAAACTGTAAAACCATCTTTTAAATGTTGAGCATGGGTCACAATAGGTACACGTTCTTAGTTTCAAGAGTCATATGGGTTTCCACATGCATGCACCGACCATATTTTTCACACACTCTCTCTCTTTCTTATAATTCACACTATTCTTGTTCTCTCCTATTCATATCCGCCGCTTAGGGGCGTAGCTTAGCTGGTAGATGGTAAATGACTCCTAACTTGATCACAAGTTAGCGTCTTGAATCTTACCAATGGTAAAAAGCTTTTAAAAAAAAAAAATATTTGGTCTGAACAGATGAATAGATAAATACTGTAAAAAAATAAAATAAATAAATAAATAAAACAAATAAAAAAAATAAAAATCATATCCAAAAACCAGTAATTATGGATGAAAAATGTTAATTTGCTATTAATTGAATGCATTAAAATGTGAAAATTAAGTAATACTGAGCAAGTTGATAAAGGATATTCGGTGAATCTTTGAATTCAACAAGGTAATTAATATATGTTAATGAATTAATTTAAATTTACTTCACAGAGATATTAGGTCAGATTTTTTTTTTTTTTTTTTTTTTTTTTTTGAAAGGGCACCTGAAAACCTGGAAAACCAGATCCAGGGCAAGGATACAACCATAACTGAGACTCCACAAATAAAGCTAGTCGAGCACAAGCCCAGAACAGAGTCCCACATCGGGAGAAAATCGCCCACACAGAAGTGGGATAACAACCAAACATAAACTAAACAAACTAAAAAAACAAACAAACAAACGAACAGAAACCGGTCCGGAGGAGAGACCAGGGCGCCGGAGAAGACCCACCAGGACGCCGCCGACCAAGCAGAGATGTCGGAGATGCCTGATCGAAACCCCAAACCACCATGCCTATCAAACCTCCACCAGTTTCGAAACCCGTTGCCGCAAAGCTAAAAACCGACCAAGCCAAACACCAAGATCAGTTAAGGAGGACTCCGAAGCTGCCGGCGGTGTCCCGACGGAGAGGACGGGGTCAGACGAACTACTTATTATTTTATTTATTTATTTATTTTTTTACTTCAACTTTTCAAATATGCATTAAAAATTACACGTTATTAGTCATTCTCAGGTGTGGACATAACATCTGGATTTTTATTCTCTTACGAACAAATTGCACGTGCACCGTGATCCATAGTAGGAGCTATAAGATAAATAACCTACCACAAGGTGGTTGCCTTGGTGGTCCAAGACTTGGGATGAGAATTTTAAGTCCTTGGTTCTACTTTTGACAATTACATTGTGGCCAGCCAGCCATCAGGGCGTTAACTCAACTGGTGGAAGAACGAGCTTGGGGCACGAGTAACTCTCATGTTAGTTGTTTGAATCCTACCCAAGCAAAGACAAGTTTTGATTTACCCGTTTGTATCTTTGTAAGGCCGGGGGAGTGGGCCGAGGTTTCCTATTTGTTCTACTCCATACAACCAATATATAGACCGTCAGAACCAGTAAATTGGCCATGGGTGTGTCACGTAGTGGGGATGACAGACAGATAGGTGCTTGGACAAAATCTAGGATCCTCGATACGAAAAAAGAAAAAAGAAAAAAAAAAGATAGATAACCTAGTTTTTGGTTTTCCGTTTACATTATAAAAATCTCTCTCTAAATATATTGCTATATAGTAGAGTTCAGTATCGAGAATTTTGTTTTTAATTTGACATATGCCCATATATAGCATGAATATAGCTATATGTGGGCAACATTGATGGCTTATTCAATTATTTTTGACGGTCATCGGCCGTCGGTAATGTCGTACTATTTTTTTTTTATCATTTTCGACCGCATTAAAATTCCTATCGAAAAAGGCTGAATCACCGATTTCAATTAGAACCATCGAAAATAGTTGGTCGTTGATAGACGCTTAATATATCAACTAAAATTCGGTGCTTGAGGAAGCTATATCCAATTGGACTTGATAATTTGTTATTATGTTATTTATTATTATGTTATTTAATTAATTTTATTATTATTTAAAATTTTGTTACTATATTTAAGGGGTAATTACCCCGGTGGCCATCGACTTTTGCCACCACTATCAAAATGGCCACCGGATGGGAAGTTGGTTTAGAAATGGCCATTTTTGGCAAACAATGTTACACTAATGGCCATTCCGTTATAACACCGTTAACTTTATCTAAGAATGTTACACTAATGGCCATCAATTTGTTCACTTGGTATCAAAATGGCCATTATAATCATTTTTCTCCAAAATTACTCTAGTGGCTATCCATTTGGTCAATTGGTATCAAAATGGCCATTATAATTGTCCAACTTTTTTTGACCATCCATTTTGTTAATTGGTATCAAAGCAATCATTATATGTACAACTATATTCTGTTAGAAAAATAGAGTAAGCAATAATTTTTAAAAAAAAAATCATTCAATAGAGAAAATGAAGAATTCATTTGATTTTATATAATTTAAGTCTCATACACATCAAATACTATTTGTCAAACTGCACAAGTATACCAAAATCTCCTACACAAGTATACCAACTTGTTCATTTTAATCTTCAGCTTAAAAAGAAAAAAAAAACAAGGGAAAAAAAAAAAAAAACAATAATGTCTTTTGTTAAGGTTGGTAGTTATTTTAGATACCATGAAAATTGGTTGTCAAACTTTTATGTGGTTTTGAATATGGTGCAATCAGGTATGGTTTTTAAATAGTTTTCATAGTAAAAGGAACAAGTTGGTATACTTGTGTAGGGGATTTTGGTATACTTATACAGTTTGACAAGTAGTATTTGATGTGTATGAGACTTAAATTATATTAAATCAAATGAATTCTTCATTTTCTCTATTGATTTTTTTTTTTAAATGATTGCTTACTCTATTTTTCTAACAGAATATAGTTGTACATATAATGATTGCTTTGATACCAATTAACCAAATGGATGGTCAAAAAAAGTTGGACAATTATAATGGCCATTTTGATACCAATTGACCAAATGGATGGCCACTAGAGTAATTTTGGAGAAAAATGATTATAATGGCCATTTTGATACCAAGTGAACAAATTGATGGCCATTAGTGTAACATTCTTAGACAAAGTTAACGGTGTTATAACGGAATGGCCATTAGTGTAACATTGTTTGCCAAAAATGGCCATTTCTAAACCAACTTCCCATCCGATGGCCATTTTGATAGTGGTGGCAAAAGTCGATGGCCACCGGAGTAATTATCCCTATATTTAATTATCTCACTGTTTTTTCTCTTCTCTATTTTTCTTCCTCTTATCAAACTCCATTTTTCTCTCTTTTCCTTCCTCAAAAAAGTTGATGAAGAGTGCGTTTGAAAGAAAAAAAAAATGCCGATATTATAGACAAAACAATGCATAGATATTGAGTGGTGCTATTGGCACCCCCACTACTAAATTATTTATGTCCCACTTTTTAAAATTTTGATTTAATTATATAAAATTAAATGGTTTTATTAATTTTTTTGACCTATTTCCAGAACTACCATTTTACTTATTTTTCAAACTTAATACACCCCATATCTTTTTTTTTTTTTTTTTTTAAAAAAAACACTTTATCTCTAATCTTTATATATATATATATAAATATAATTTTCTCACATCCATTCGCAGGACTTGTTTTTTCTTCTTATTTCATGATAAAACCATCTTTATTAGATGCAATTTTTTATTTTTTATTTTTATTTTTTTATTTTTTATTTTTGTAGTCGATTGAATTGTTGGTGGTAGATTGTGAGTATAATATTAATCGTCTTGATGATTTTTGATTAAGTTAGAGTTTTGGTGTGGTTTTGTTTCGTTAGAGATTAGGTTTAATAAAATCTATAAAAGAATTGATACAAATTATAGTATGCCTAGAAGATCTGAAAGAAAATAAACTGAGAGAAAAAAATAGCAAACATGGATCTGGAATTTGAGAAGAAAAATAAAACAAACATGTGAAACAATAAAATCAATAAATATTAAACATGAGAAACATGAGATCGAGATCTAAACGAAAATATAAACAAAAATAGTAATAAATCAATAAATATTAAACATGGGAAACATGAGATCGAGATCTAAAAGAAAATATAAACAAAAATAGTAAACAGTCAGTAATTTGAAATAATCTATGTCATTAAAACTTTTGTCATTAGGGTTTTGAAATAATGAAAGTGGGTTCTATTAGTTTTACTTTGTATAAGATTTTTTTAATAAAAATTGTACGCCTTTTTAAGTAATTTGATAAAGGAAAAAAAAAAAAAAACTAAATAATTTTAAAAGTGGGGTTATAAATAGTTCCGTAGTGGGTGTGTCAATAGCACCACTCTAAATATTTTGTTCTTATAATAAAAATTAATTTAAAACTTATTTTTTTACAACCAATTTGTCTGATATTTTGATCCATTATCCATACTTAGCAGTCAATTTGTATTTCATTAAAAGAAATTGAAAATATATTTGAAATTAGTTTTTAAAGAGAATTTAGGGTTGAAGAAAAAAGAAAGGGTTTTTATGATATAATTTAGCAGTCAATAGGAAATCATTACTTACTTTTCAAAAAAAAAAAATCAATAAAAGAAAACTTCTTGTTTTTCATTTGACAAAAGATTAAAATAGGAAACTGATTAATAATTATTGATGGATGTAATTACAAACTATTTAGTCATCCTAATAATTTTACTCAATGATATTATTGGATTTTTAAAAGATACTAATTTGTGGTGTATATTATTGGATTTTTACTCAAGGATATATTTTTTTTCTCTGGTCTTTTAATATAGATTTTTAAAAAGAGTGGCAATAATAGCACCCCTCAAAAACTGTATCTACACCCCTTTCATAAGTACACCCATCAATTTTATTTTTTTTAAAAAAACTATAATTTGTAAATAAACCCCACTTAATGTCAAAAATACCCTATTTTTGACATTAAGTGGGGTTTATTTACACACCACCTAACTATTATTATGTT